>JANTOP010014018.1:0-14502 GCA_027564815.1 Symmerus nobilis | reverse complement strand
AAATTAGCCCCCCTCTCTTATAGAGAATTTTAGTGCCACTCAATAAAGTGTGCAAGATTTTGTGACCCTTCGCAAGAGTATATTCTTCACGGAAATTTTATAGATTTTAAGAATTTTTAGAATCATTCAAAATTTTTCAGGATTTCTATAGATAAATAATTGGAAATTGAAAAAAAATCTTAAAAAACTCTTACGTAACTAACTGCTTAAAATCTATTCTAAATCCTCTAACTAATCGAAAGTCTATTTAATACAAACGATTAACAAAAGCAGCGTCCTTTTGTTTTCAAATAAATTGTTTCCGTGCTTTTCTGCCTTTTCCGATTTTTCTCAACTGACATTTTTTTGATTTTTTTTTTTGCCTTTTCACCATCAAAAATTCGGGAGAATTTAGAGAAAAAGCCGGAAAAAAGTGTCAGAAATCCTAAAAGTGGCGAAAATTTCGATAAGTCTATGAAAAATTTAAAGATTAATTAGAGTTTTAAATTTTCCAGAGAGCTTTTACCAGGAAATTTGAGATTTCATTTAAAATTAATTAATTTAATAAATAATTGACTCGGGACTGTTAATTAAAAGCTTTCAAATTTTGTAGAACTTTTATCACAAGATTTAAGATTACGTTAACGTCAAGTTATTGAGAAAGCAAATAGGTCGTAATTATTTAAATCCGAAATGTAACGCTTTCTCAGAGATTTTAATTTTCTACAGATCTTTTTATCGAGAGTTTTCGATTCCATTTAAATTTATTTATTGGGAGAACAAATAGATTCCATTCTGATTAATATAATATTTTAATCAAAAGCTTACGATGAGCTATTGGAAAGTTTCTTAAAGCTTTTTCAGAAAATTTTGAAATTCACAGATTTTAAACATATAGAAAACCGATATTAGATTGCTTAGTGCCCTAAATGTGTAGATCGAGAAGCTCCCCAGGTGCAAAGAGTAGGAGGTAATGGGACCCATCAATCGGGCCTTCCCTTATAAAAAACCTAAAGATGATTAAAAAAAAATAAGCAGATAAAATAATTTGAGTAGCAATTTGCAGCAATAAAAATTGTTCATGACTTTGCTGATATTTTTATGTGTGCTCTGCGCCATCTGCTCATTAAACTGCACGCCACTGGTACAGACTTCCCTCAATAATTTCCGACTTTTTCCCATTCATTTATCCAGTCCAATTTTTCGTAACTATTCTTAGTTTTTACTCTATCCATTACCGACTGCACCATTCTGGATCTGGCTTTTAAAAATTATTATGCGCGATGATCGTGTGCACAGACTTATTTTGTGCATCCTTTATGTAAAATAGCATTACCAAAAAGAAATGGCTGGATCATGTATCTTTATATTAGTAAAAGCATTGCAATCAATATCAATATAATGCTTCTCTCAATTTTTAATGTAATGAAATAATGTAAATAAATAAATATAATAATTCTTATAATCTTAACTATATCATATCACACGGTTCGGAATCGATCATTAATCACAAATCACAGGTCATAGGTCATTATATGTTAAGATTTCAATTTCTTATTATGCTATCTGGGTTCGATCCCGGAACGAATTTATTTTGAGAGCCTTTTTGTGCGGTAAGAATATCTATTATAATGCAAGTTATGTTCGTAACTTATGCTACCTATATACTTACATTATACATATAATGTTGTAATATGAATAGCAACTAATACCTAATTAATTTATGTTCACATCAATAATTTGATCCTCTCTTAGAGGTCATGCATAATTATGATAGTTTATCGTTTCTAACAGAACAAAACCTTTTTTTTTTGTACCGATAAGATTAAAGATATACGCAAGAAGAACCTGAAGAACTATCAAATTATATGACCTCATAATAATATTTTTTCTTCAGACAATTATTCAGCTATTTTTAATTTTAATATGTAATAAAATTAATTATTAGATTTATCAGTTTTATGAGTTTTTGCCTGCATTTCTTAGAATGTATAATTGATTAATTAAAAAAAAAAATTATATCCTCTTAGTTTAGTACGTAACGTAATTTAAATGTTTATATATATTCTATAGCTATATAAAGCAATAGAACGGTATTGACTTAAAATATGATTAGTTCTCATTAAAGTTTTGTTCAACCTTGTTAACCCAATGTATCCTACATTTAATATCAACCCCCAATTATTATATTTCGTAATCACTTGCCTCGGTTATTTGTCTTCTGTTAGGTTGTGATATAACTGCGAAGATATTACTTAAAGAGTCGTTCACATACCATATAGATTATTGATAGTGTGATATGGATATTATATGGGCTAAACACGGGTTAACTTTATTATTCATCCATGGACTTACCTTTTGCTTAATGATGTAACAAGAAATTTGTCATTTTAACCTTTCTAAGTACAGTGACTTCATTTATTATATTGATAATTTTATTTCAGAATAATGAATTTGAATAATGGTCATCTGCCGTATGTGCTGCGAATGAATAAATATACTATTTGTAATATATTTTTTCCAATTTTTAATAAACCCCAGACTATAGATTACCGAAATTATTATCTAATGATTTGCTAAACGAACAAAGCTCAATTGATCCTTTAAAAAAAAGACCGGTATTTTTTGTAGGTATATACTCCATTTAAAAAGATTTCTCGAAATTGCGAAGATTTTCAATTAAGTAATTTTTTTATCTCCATAATTGTAAAGAATATAAGGCACATGTTGTAATGACTTTTTAAGTCACTTGAATAATTACTCTTTAATTTGAAGTGTTTGGATATCGAGATATTTTTTTTTTCAAATTGGATCAATTGTATAAGAATAAGTGTATGTATACTAAGTGTATCCTCTTCGAAATGTCTCTTAAATATATGATGTCACGTTAGAACACGGATGCTGAGTCTAATTGAAGATTTAATTTTTTGTTTTGTTTTCAACGTTTTAATGGTATTCTTTTCATAGGGAATATTGACTAATTGTATTGAATATTTAAATAAATATTGACTGCTAATAATTCGAAAAGTTGAGAGTGTCATATTTTCACTGAATATTTAATTACAAAAAAAAATTTGTGGGTAATATGGGATGAAGGATAAGTGAAGTGGAAGATATCTTAGAAGCGATACAATAGATAACTTACCCTTCTAGCAAGATATTTATATTTATTTTAAAAGTACGTTTATTCACTCACGTAAGTTATGTTAGCTACGGCATTTAAATTATTAATTTTTATGTTAAAGTAATAAAAATTAATGCTTTATGAAAGTTATTTATTTAATAAGTTAAGCTAGTTATGCTATGCAAATTATCAGCAATAATAAAAATATGTCATGCTTGTCTCATTTGTATATACCGATATTTTTCAATCTATGTACTCGTAAATTTTATATATAAATTGGCTTAAATAAATACTATTTATTGTAAGATTTGATTCTTGGTTTATCCCATAATCATTGCTTTTCGAATTTTATTCAAAAATGATCAGTAAAATGTATCATTCTCTGAAAACTACTAGAACCAAAATAGTTGCACGTAATTATACTTAAATTTGTCTTAAATAATATTAATGTAGAAATACAACTTCGGTGGACGGACATGTCTTTTGAACAATGTTACCTATAAAAATATACCTGTAATATAAAACTAAAATTATAATTGATCTTAAAGCATACCTCAATTAAAACTAGTTTTAAGAGCAATGTATACCGATAAAAATTAAAATTAAGATATTAAGATATGAAATTGTCTTATGTTTGATGACAATAATTTAAATTTTCCAAATTTATATGTACCATTGATATAGGGTATTTTTTAAGTGCTTAAAAACCCATTGTCCACGCGATTTTCATTTTATGGTATTATAAAAAGAGAAGGTCCATAAGTTTCATTGTTTTAACCGAAAAATTGTCAGCCATCCGGAAAACTTGAAAATTTTACATCAAAAATATTTTCATGATACGTGTTCTTATAACATTAATTTTAAATGTTTTTCCAGTAATTTGCCGGAAAAATTTAAACAATACCAAGCCATTCAATTCAAGCCAAGTCGTTCAATTAAAATTAAATAAAAACGCTCTAAACAAACATTAAGACAACACATAAACTTGTTACATCAAAAGTTGATTCAAGGACATATTCCCGCAACTGTGCACCTCATCAAGTGTTCATTAACCCTGCAGTTAGGTAGACGTTGTAAAGCTGACATTTCAGCCGCCATATTAAGCAACCCTTTTTATCTCTCTATTTTATAACTTTACAAATCAAATTGTTAATGAAGTTTAAATATTTAAATGTACTCAAACTCCCGAAATATTTATGTCAACTTCAAAGGATATTATCTCCTAATTTAATGAGTGGTATAAGATTAATTTTATGTCATGCAAATAACGACATGTTACATAATCAAATTCTCTGTAACCATTTCAAAGTGAGAGAGAGTCCTTCAAAAATTCAATCATTTATCCCATTTAATATCAGAACGGAATTGAACGAATATATTTGATATTTATTAAATTCTGTGCTGTCTCAAATATATCGATTTCTCATCTAACTTGTGACATATGACGTGACATACGACATCTGACATGACATGTAATATATGACTAATTACTAGATGATGTAATTTAAAGATTAAGAAGAATGATGATTAATTCATGTTTTCTTTTTTGCCATAAATCGATCATTTAAAATTAATATTTGTTTCGCCTGCATAGTTGTACCTATCGTCTAGCTGTAGAATTCAAAAATAGTTTAGGAACTTACGGTTGTAATTAAGAGTTAGAAACGCTCTGAACTTCTGAATTATCTTGAATCGAATGACTATTCCCAGCTATTTTAGATTCTCAGTCTGACTCTATCCCGGTTTGATTATAACATTTCTACCGATATGTCCAAGTAAAATGGGAAGAATCTAAAAATTCGCTAAAATGCCGGGAAAAGAATTTCAGCATAAAATTGGGAATTTCGGAAAAAAATGGGGACGTACAACAAGCCATACGGTAATAAGCCGTACGAGAAAAGTGCTAGAAGCCATATAGTGCATTTCGGACTTCTATGGCTTATTACACTTTATAAGTTCAATAAGACCTACATAGGGTAGAGGGGGGCGAAAGAGCCACTTTTGCACATTTTGAGCTCTAGCTTCGAATCTAGAAGAAATAGGAAGTTCCGTTCTTCTAGGAAAATATAGCCTAATCCACAATTTGGCCACTATTTTCCGAAATAGGTAACTTTCTATCTCTTCTAGATTCTGATCTACAGCCATTGTCCTAGACCCTTGCAAGTGGCTCTTTCGCCCCTGGTGGGGCAAAAGAGCCTTTGCTTTTAGCTGGAAAATCATAAAAAATAGCAAACAGTGAAAGGCAAATAAATATTTTTTGAGAAGAAAACAACAAGAATATATTATTTTGAACGATCAAAATTGGTACTTTTTTTTGGATTCACCGGCCGTCTGGACAGCATGTGTGCTGGTGTTACACCAGTTGGTCCAGGCTGTGGCTCTTTCTGCTTTTTTTTCCTCTTTTCGTTTTTTTCGCTTGTTATTGCCTTTTGGCTCTTTCGCCCACAGCCAAATTTCTCGGAAAAATCACGATAATTCCTAAGCCCCGAATCCCACCCTCTAACCAAATTTACCATTACATGCACAAGACATCTCTTTATTAAAACATTTACTTGTTGATTTTATTTCACACGTAAAACACAACAAAATAATTAAAAATGTTACAGAAGATCACGTTTTCCGAAATAACAAATGACCTGCGGCAGGTATTGCGTCGATCGGCTTCAAGTTTATGACAATCTTGCGGACTGCCATAAGCATTGTTCACGTAAAACGTTAACTTCACGCAACACACTGCAAGCGAGAAAAGTCGAAATGGCTCTTTCGCCCCGTGACTCTTTCGCCCCGTTCTACCCTACATTTCTTTCACTTTTTTCCCGTATGGCTTCTTGCATTTTCAAAGTGCATTAAGACCTATATGGCTTCTTTCACTTTATTTTCATATGGCTTAATTGACACTTCCTAAAGTGTAAGAAGCCACATGTAGGTCTTATTGCACTTTTCCCATATAGCTTCAGGCACTTTCCCAAATGCAATAAGACCGACACGGCTTTTATCACTTTTTCAGATTTTTTAATTCACTTTCGAAAGATACAAAAACCATACAGTTGATATAATAATAAAATATCGTAGCAATAGGTTTTTGATTACTTCCGAGATGGCAATTTCCTATGGTCATGACTATCTTTTCTACCGTCTTCTCCCGCATAATCTGCGCGCGTGAAATAATAGGTTTTCGGGAAAAAATTTACAACTTCAAAGTTGAATTGCTTTACCCACTTAGCTCACGCACCACTTAGTTGGCGCACCATTTAGTTCGGCCACCACTTAGGTAGAATGAAAGACAGTGCCTTATACACAAAATGTGTGTGTGGATTGGTGCAATGGGCAAGAGCTTCTAATTTTTAATATTTTCTAACTCTGCCGTAAAAGTAAGACTGCGGGAGGGATAGTAACTTTTTTTGAATTTGTATTGTAAAAGTGGGAACCTGCTTTGAAAAACAGGATTTTGCAAGGTAAATTTAATTAAATAGAATTTACCTTATTACAATACAATTTACTATCTTACGTTTGCTTGCTGTTGCACTTTCAAAAGTGCAATAAACCGTACATGGAATCGAAAAGAAGGAAAAAATTCAAGAAGTTGAAAGAATAGCCGGAAAATTCGAGAATTTGTAAAGAAACGGTAGAAAAAGTTTGAGTACATCAAGAAAAATAACCGTAAATATCTGGAAAGTCGTAGAAAATTACAAAGGATTCGGAAAAAGTTCGGCATAAATAGAAATGAGCGGAAATGTCTTCAAACTTGCAGTAAAAATCAAGAAACTCGGAATAAGGCGATTCGGTGGTAGAATAATCGGATAATGTATATTAAATGTCTATAAAAACGATAAAAATCAGAAAAGTCGTAAGTGGAGAAAAACTGCTGGAAAGTCATCACAAATGGAAAATATCCGACCATTTCCTGACGTTTTTTACTAGTTTTTCCTAGCTAGTTCAATCGTAGTTCAAAGAGGCTGAAGTTAGAAACTGTGTTATTAGATGAATTAGGAGGGTGGTTGTGGCGGTTCCAATTCAAATTCCAAATGAAAGTCTGGTTTAAATAAATTTTAGGCATCCGATTATCCACACTCAATTAAATATCTGGATATCTGGACTGCAAACTCACAGATGTCATACTAAAAGAAAGAAAAATACGTCAAGTGATTGAAAATTGTATATTTAAGCATTTCTTGACCTTCCCTCTCAAATATTTTAAGAGAGCAGTAAAAAAAACAGCAATAAATATTTTCAAGTCCGCACTATAATATTATTTTAATATCTCCACCGGCATCTCAATATCGACAGTCAGTCGTCAACGCATAGCCATTACGGAGTGTGCTTTGCTGTTCGCATTTCGAAATTTTGTAAAATCGTTTCAAATTGTATAATTACAATTACAGCGAAATTTCGTTACTATATACAGTGTACATGTTTAACTGAATTTTGGTAAAATAATTCATGCAATTAATTATTAAGATTGGTTAATTATTGTTGAATTTGTGTGCCATAGTTGGAAACAAGTTTTAAAAAAAACGTTTTGGTTAAATTTATTAGAGGAATACGTTATTATTAAGTAAAAAGTGAAATTAAATAATCAATAATGGATATTTATAGAAAATCAAATATGATTATTCAGGTAATAAATCAATAAGTTAATAATTAATATTTTTTAATAATAAACTATTGATTTAGTTATCTACTGTACTTATAAGATTTAATATTTATTTATAAATTTATGTATTATTTATATGTAAGTTAACTTCAAAAACCGATAACTCATTCCGTGGCCTTTTAAAAATATTTTATATTTATGAGAACTATCGGTGTTACATTTTCTGTTTATTTATACAAACTTAGGAGTTATTAACCGAAACTAAAAAAAAATAAAAAATAAAAGAACTACTACAGCTTACTTAATAACATCTTAAAACATAACTATTAAAAATAATTATTATAACCCAAAAAGAAAAATTTTTATTGAAAATCGTAAACAAGAATTATGTGAAAGATTAATGATATTTACCTTCAAACAAATTGTATAATAGTTTTATAAAGAATTTTTCTCACTATATTAAGTATTTCTAACGGGCAATTTAACTATTAATTTTGTATTTATGTATATACCCTTTGTATAGTTTATAAGTTGATAATCTTATTTCTTTTTTCATAATAAACATCAATTTAGAATCGTAGATGGTAAATCAAAATTACCGACACGAAAACCAATTAGCAAAATTTGTAAAATAGCATGAGAAGTAAAAATAAAATATAAATATTTAATGGTGTTCCACTAAATTATAACTTTTATTTTTTATAACGATAAATTATCCGCTACTAATCTTTACATCGAAGACAACTGTAATTAGATATATTATATTGTTTAAATTAGAACCCGTCATAATACGTTATTCTATATAGAATTTTAAAACAGATGATTCAAGTGACGAACCCCACAAACCCAGAATGATTCATTTCATATTTATATACAATTTAAATTTGGATGCGTGATGTTGACTGATTACTTAAATACCCATGAAATGTGATAAATGCTTGGTAACAAAATTTTTAACCGGACATTTGATAGGTGATGATACAACCAGTAGTAGAATGATAGACTAACGTTTCTAAATTATTATGAATTTTAATAATCGGTAAGGTATACGCCTGCTAAGAAATTCTTGAGGAGAGTGTAATGATTCTATATTATAAAAAACATTAAATATTTATTAATTCGATGACCTAAAATCATATGGCGCCGAACTGACGTCGAAGGAAAAAAATATATTATTTGGACAAACAAGAAATTGAGTGCAATTGACGGCAATGACTTTTAATGCAGTGTTTGAAATTATATTTTATTCGAACGATCAGTTCTTTTTGTATCATTTTAGCAATATTATTATTTAATAAGCAGCTGAAAATTCGCATTCTTTAAGAAACAGGTTATTTTATACATGTATAGATGATTGCAAAATATCGAACGATATTTTTATGATACCAAAATCAATGGCTTAATTTAAAATGTACGAAACTTAAGTTCCTATTCCTATAGGAGATTTTCTCATGCTTTGATTACATTATAACGATTTTTTAATCCATAGATATAAAATTCTACAGTGCAACCTCGATATATCGAACCTGAAGGGGAACCAAGATTTCGATATAACGAGGTTCGATTTATCGAGGTGATTTCTTACTGACATCGATATATAACTAAAAGTTCACAACAACCGTCTGTGATTAGTTTTCTGATACGGATCATGGGATAAAACAAATGTAGTCTCACTGCAATTACAGAAATTACATTTAATTTTATATGTAATCGCTTTAGCGGAAATAATCATTTTATAAAAAGATTAAGAGCGACTTTGAAAAAAAATCTGAAATTGTAGGTCGTCTCCTGAAAATGTCACTTTATCCAAAGCATCATCCAGAACAGCAATGGATTAGATTGGTCGATCATTCATACCCGTTCAATTTTGAAGGAATTCCCGCAAGGTGGTAATGGCACTTCCCGCAACACGAAATGTGGGGTCTGGGTCCGATGCCTCGGCCTCACTGTCTTCATCATCCCCGCCCGCATCTTCTCCCGTTTCTTTCGAAACCGATGCGATGATATCTGAAACACTGAATTCACCAAATACAGCCAGATCGTCGTCAAAAGTAACAAATTCCTCCAACGTAAAATTTTCAACGTTTAGCGACTTTGTAACCACGTCCCATCGTTCCTGAGTTTCATAATCTTTAGTTAGTGTATCAACATCACTACAGTCCTCTTCATTCCTTTCTTCATCCTGTTAAGTTTGCTGTTAAACCTGCTTTCCTGAAACAGTTCTCAATTGTTTTTTTTCTCACATTGGACCAGGCCTTTGAAGCCATGCACATGTATCAAGCACGTTGATTTTCGTTTGGTTTTTATCTTCCATGTCACGAAAGACTGACGCACAACTTCTTTCTTGTAAAAAATTGGTTTTTTATTATTCCTTGCTGGATGTCGTATTTGGGGGTTGCAACTCCATTTTTGTGTTTTTATGTTTTAGGAGATCCCCATGTGCCGATGCCCCCTCGATTTTTATGTTTCAGGAGATCCCCATGTTCAGTGTACAGTTTATCAATACATGCGGATTTTCTTTATCTTTTTCTTCATCTCTTTATTGAGGTCGGTTAAACATTTTCCAAAAATATCTGACTTCATCCAAGATCTCGAGTTTTATGTGTAATCCATAGGTAAGCTTTGAACCCCGTTTTTTGCTTTACCAATCATTAAGGGCTTAAGTTTCACAGTTCCTGTTTGGTATGTTCCAAGCAACACTGTAACTCTCAGCTTGCTGTTTTTTCCACCATGGAACAAGTCCCATTTGAAGGTTGGGGTTTTGTCGGGTAAGCACTAGTAATAAAGGCCAGTCTCATCAGCATATGTCCTCAGGTTTATACTCCTTGGTTAGTTCAGGTAGTTTTTCAATCCACTGTGTGTAAACCTGATTGTCTACACTAGCACGCAGGTTAGGTTTACCAAGTCGTTTAGCAAATTCTGTGGCTTTTTCTTAAAGGATTGGTCAACTCATAGGTAAGTTTTCATCACGAAACTGTTTCAACCACCGCAGATACACTCTTCTATGTCTTTGAATTCAGGTCCTTTAAATCTCTTTGATGAAGATGTTTGGTTTTCGTACTTTTCTTTGTTTTTTTATATTGTAGATGGAGTGTTGACTGGTATGCCAAACTGCTTAGCAATTTCGCTTTTTTTGTCTGCCGCGAACTGTTTCGAAGACCTCGATATTTCGTTGCTTGCTTGGGTTGGAACTGGCGTGGCATGTATTCATGGCACATGAACGATAGTCGTTGAGTTTGTGTTTTATCAAAATAATATAGTTTCGAGTTTCGATATATCAAGGTTGCACTGTATAATGAATTTTTAGAATTATCAGAGTTTGAAATATATTAATCCTGTCAGGAATTAATCAATTAAATATTGGAAGCAATTTTTGCCTTGCAGTAAATTTAAAAATGAATGTGGCTGCTAATTTCACTCAAATAATTATATTTTATTATATAAAAGATCCCATATAGTACATTTTTTAGTGTAGCTTGCCTGCCCTACCGTATAGTAAAAAAATAAAATTTAGTTGTGAAAATGTTTCACATTATATTTTGCACATTTTCATAACACAAAGTTAGTGTTTGTTATTTTCAACGAACTTAAGTTAATTGCATAATTTCTAACATGATACCCAGCAAGGCAGTAAATATTTAAATGATGACTTATTTTTAAATCTTTATTTTAAATTAATTAAAAAAAAACTTGAAGCAATTAATAAAGTGAAAATAAATTGAACAAAAAAGGATAAAAATAAAAATAAATATGGAATTAATCAATTAAATTTACATTTTGAAAAATCCATTTCCGGATGCTGTTCCATAAATTTACTCAACATAGCTTGCTTCTTTTGGTCATCACTAGTCGGTAATCCCAACTCCTTCTGCTTCTGATCGTACATCATTTTCTCGACCAGACTCTTCGTTTCCCCTTCCAAATCGGACAGCCGGGATGGTTCCGGATTAATTTTACGCGTCGATATTGGTGGATCGGTAACAATTAATCGATCCCACCACGTCATTTGATTTACCTTCTCCAATGTGATAACAATTGTTTTACCATCCTGTATTAACCATACCGATTCTTCCAGTTTAACATCTTTGCATAGCTCTGCATCGATAATTGGCGGTTTACCTTTCAGACCGGCCGTTAATTTTTTTTTTCCAATTTTGATGACAACATCTCTAGGCCGTACATTAAAATCAACATTCAATGGGATTTTGAGCTGTACACAAAAAAAAAAACAAAGAGAAAAGAAAGATTAATATTCATTATTATTATCCATAAAATGTAATATTTAATAATTTTTATCGCAACATTAAATTAATGGGGGGATTTAGCTACGCTACGAACGAACAAGTATTTCATATAGATGGATGCATAGGCCGCATAGACTCTCTTATTTTATATCCAGCATCATGAATTTCATGAACATAAAAAGAGAAAATATTTTGCGTGATTCTCGACTTATATTACACATCCGTTTGGAATTTAATATCAAAGACCAGTTATTTTTTATTTATCTGTAAATAAAAAAATACCAAAAATAAACAGTACCATTTGGAGGTAATATTAACTTATAAAAGAACAACATTTGCAATTAAATGCTGTTAAATTTAATGATAATAATTTAATAACTGAGGTGAATTCACATGAAAAACCAAATTTATAAAAACGATAGCATTAAATATTTATGACTTCGTTGGCTGTTAGCTTAAATATTGACGGTGTCAATGACAACTACTTTTATGAGAAATAATTAATTTTGGAATGCCGACAAGTTTGTAGGGTAAATTTAAGTGTTCTTAGTAGTAGCACAAGTCAATGATAAATTTACAAAATACTTAATTATTTCCCAAAAATAAAAATTGAACTCCAAATGACACTACAAGGAAGTTTTATTCCGAATTCTTATTTCCAAATTTCTAATAACAAATTTTATAAAAAAAAAACATGGAGTCTAGGTTCTAGGATAAAGTCGTCGGATATTAAAAAATTCTTAATTTTATTTAAATATAGAATTTTCAAACTTCGGTTTTCTGCATCGTTTTCCTGTTCAAATAATTTGAGAAAAACTCTGTGAGTCGACTATATGGGATATCTTAAATTCGACTTTTTTTTTAAATATTTTTCATTAGGGATCGTTTTGTCAAATTTTACAAATTTACCGTTTTTAGCAAATTCTAATAGTTTTATGAAATTTCAGATTTTCAAAAAAGTTTTAAAATCACTTCCAATTTTGTCTAATATTTTAATTTTAATATAAATTTTGATTTTTATCTCTTAATTTTTTCTGACTTTCCCAACTCTTTCTTTACTTCTCCGTCATTGTTCTGACCTATTACGATCTATTCCGTCTTATCCTAATTTTTCTTGATCGTTTCATATTTTTGCGACCAGTCGTGACCTACAGTAGTGGAAATATTATTAGGTTCACATAGTTTTATGTCAAACATCGATAAAATCAAACATCAAAATTTAGTTTTTATTAAAAACCTTAAATAACTAAACTATGTATACCTTTAAATAAGCCAGATTTATATAAATTTACATATATGCATTATTCAACTTAGAAATAAAAATAGGTCCACTTTTCGAATATTTCCCAGGCTTATAACCTCAGAATCGCCGTTTTTCGCTAAAAAAAAATACAAAAATACTTCATGAAAATGAAAAAACGGTTTATTCGAAGTATTGGCCCTCGCTAACTATACATTTTCCCACCTCTCTGGCAAGTTATGGATACCCTGCCAATAAAAGTCCTCGGTTTTTGAGGCAAACGAGTCGTGAAGCCATTTTCGGACGTCTTCATACGAAATGAAGTGGTGCTCAGCAAGGCTCATCGACGAAAACAAGTTAGTCGGGAGGAGTCAAGTCTGGTGAATATGGCGGGTGGGGTAGGGCCACCCAGTTGGGTGCCTCCAATTAGTTGCGAACGAAAGTTGATGTGTGCGATAGTGCGTTGTCGTGGAGAAAAATTAGCCGCTCATGTCTTTGCTGGTAATCGGGCCTTTTGCGGTGGAGAGCTCGTTTGAGTTTGACCAACTGTTGATGGTGGAGTTGAGCATTGACAGCTTCTCCCGGCAGCTCGTAGTAGACGATACGCGTCTGATCCCACCAAACACACAGCATTGTTTCTTTTCCAAAGCGATCCGGTCTGGCGGTTGATGTCGCTGGTTCGCCGGGATCAACCGACGATTTTCATGCGCTTGGGATTCTGGAAAAATAACCACTTTTCGTCGCCAGCAACAATTCGATGCAAAAAACGCTTTCCTTTGTGTCGTGCGAGCAGCAGGAGTCGTCCGTCACGTAATATAGTTTGATCAAATCGAGTTAATTTAACTGAACTTTTAATCAATAATTGTATAGGTTACATTTGAAATTAAATATCGTACACCATTAAATATATTCAAAACAGTATTATATGAAACTATTGACAATCTCATTACTGTGGCATGGGATTCCACCATTCGCGACTTTTCCTTACAAATGGCTTATGGATCTGTACTAGTATTACTAGGATATACCCGGTTCAAATGTAGAGTAAATGAAAAAGATTGATGGTACAGTTCTGAATGCACCTATTTCTACTCAGACTCGACTAGTGGGTGCTGTTCCCGGACTTTTTTTCAATCCCGGGATCCGGGATTGAAAATTTATGAGATCCCGGGATTTCCCGAGAACCGGGAATTTTTTCTTAATATTAAAAATTTTACATTTTTATGCAATTCTTCATTTTGATAAAATAAAAGAACATAACAGCCATAAAAACAAAATTAAAATAAAATTTTAATTCATCTGTTGTTCAGCATGTCCTGTA
>JANTOP010014007.1:0-14502 GCA_027564815.1 Symmerus nobilis | reverse complement strand
ATCTTGATAACTTTAAAAATCGATTTACTCAAAACTACATTTTTTGACTTAGTGCGTTCTGGCTGTATACGGACGATGTATATCTACATATTGTATATGTTAAATAAGATGTTAAATGGTTTGTTATCCATTTAGAAAAAAATATATTAATACAAATTGACAATATTTTAAAAGGAAAAATAATTGGATAAACAAATCCCGCCCGGTCATTTGGATAAATTAATTTTCAGAAATTAAATTAAAATTAAAACATTTCTTATTTTATTGACGTTATTTAATTGGATCAATTAGGATTCATTTTCTAGTTCTGGATTAATTTTAATTTTTGATTAAATCATTTATATATAATTGAATTGTTAGTATTAATTTTAAACCCCATCCTTGGTCCTTTATTCAACAAATCAATTAGTTGAATTATTTTTATCTGTGTAGAAATACTTATATTATTTTTATTCAACTTTATTTGAAAAAAATTATTTAAAATAAATTTATTTATCGGAAATTTAATGAATGCTTGCATTTAAATGTCGATTTTATTTTTAAAAAAAATCTATTAAAGAAAATAATTTGAATATTTAAAGTCTAAACATTCATTTCATTTAATTTCCTAATTTAAATGTTAATTATAAATTAATATGATTAAATTACATAATTTAAAATCAATCAAAGGAATTTTTATTTATCTATGAGTTTCGTCGCTTAAATCTTTTGTTCATATCAAAGTCTTTTGCGAAATGTATAGTAAATATACCTTTAGTGTTCTATTAGGTTATTATCTCATTCAGAGGAGATATACATTATCATTATTCAAATCTTCCCTCGACCGGTTTTCCGGCGAGAGAGGGAAAGGGATTACTAATTCCTAAAATTAGATTAATAATAATCATTTGAATAATTATCTGAAAACCTCAATACCATGATTGTAAGTCTTTTTTCTACAGTTTCGTTTAAGATATTTTTGTGTATTCTAGATCTGTAACTATAAAAAAAAGAATATCACAGTTGATTCTCGATATGGATGCCGAACCCGTGATTCATTCGATTCGTAATCATCTATCAATTCATGCCTGTCCCCTTATGCTCAAGAAAATTGATAAAAAAAATGCGTGGTGGAACAATAATTTGACGAAACTTCGTAAAAACCTAAGGAAGTTATTCTACCGAGCGAGAAACTCGGGGTGCGAAGAAACCTGGTCCGCTTTCCACGGAAATATGAGTTAAGATATCAAAAACGAAACGCTTGGAGAACGTTGTGTACCAGTGTCGAAAACATTAGTTCAACGGCAAAAATTCATAAAATCCTTATGAAGGATAAATCTGCTAGATTAGGCACATGTGTAAAGAATGATGGAACATATACCCTGATTAAAGGTGAAACCCTCATGTATCTTACTGAGAAACATTATCCGGGAAGTACAATTTTCAGCAATCAGCCCATCGCTGAATTATCTATGGTACCAGTTAATCAATATGACTGGGACACAGCCTGCAATATTGTAGACGCCAATAAACTGAAATGGGCTTTCAAATCATTTTCCCCACATAAGGCTGGTGGTCCCGATGGTATTAGGCCCATTATGCTTCAAAAGAAGTTTGAGGCAATGAAATTTGCTCTAGTTATAATAATGAGATCCAGTATCGCACTGGGCTACATTCCACTAAGTTGACGACGAGTTAGGGTATGCTTTATCCCAAAACTTGGGAAGATATCCTACTCGGAAGCCAAATCTCTCTGATCAATCAGTCTAAGTTCAGTTTTTCTGAAAACATTGGAGAAATTGATCGATATATTCCTAAGGAACGGCCCTCTGGCCTGTCGTCCTTTATATGCCAATCAGCATACGTTCCAGAATGGTAAATCCGTGGACTCAGTACTTCACTAATTTACCAACCGTGCTAAAATGTCTATTGGGAAAGGAGAATACGCTCTTGGAACTTTTTTAGATATTGAGGGCGCCTTTGATAATAGTAGTTTCGATACCATTGGATTTGGTTTTAAGCTGACCAACTGGATTTTTCACATGGTCAGTAGCCGAATTCTAGTTCTGAGCGAAGGCATAGTTTATTGTGAAGCTAAGGTATATAGAGGTTGCCTACAAGGTGGTGTTCTATCCCCGCTCCTGTGGAGTATTATAGTTGACCCCCTCATTGAAGAAACCATCGAGGTAAAACTCTTCACGCAGGCGTATGCTGATAATATCTATATTTTAATCGCCGGTAAAAGTGTTAAAACCTTATGTGTACTTACTCAAACCGCACTTGATAAGATTGAAGATAGTACGATGGTGCATCTTGAATCAATTAAAGTGAATCTAATCAAGTTCTGTTCACAAAACTGCGGAAAATCGGAGGAAATAAGTTTAAACAAATCTGTCAAACTCCTCGGGGCTAAACGTTACTCTGGGTTAAAGTAGACTTCTCATTTAGGAGATAAGTTGCAAAAAGCTAGAATGCTCCTATGGTAGTGCCGTAGGGTGATAGGCAAAAGCTGGGAACTAAACCCGAAATATTTACTATGGATTTACTTTTCTTGTGTAAGACCCATTATTAGTCATGCAGCTGTCGTATGGTGGCCAAAAACCGTTAATAATGCGACAAAATGTAGGCTGGACAAGCTAGAAAAACTAGCTTCCACCTTGATCACTGGGGCAATTACTACAACTCCTACAGTTGCGCTCGAGGCACTTTTACATATTGTACCTTTAGATATCTATATCAAACATGCTGCTATATCCACTTCCAATAGGCTAATGATGACTGGATGCTGGAACAAACATGACACTCCTCTATTTGTATAGACATATTCAAACTGAACCCTATGTTTGGAATGATCACTGATGAAATCACCCCCCATTTTTAACTTTATAAAAAAAATCTCTACCAAAATTCCGAACCGAGAGGATTGGGTTGGTTCACCAGGTGTCTATCCTCAGGAGTGTGGTATGGTTCTGTATACGGATAGTTTCCATCTAGATTTCATAAGCTTTAAATCTAGACTGGTTCTTAAGGCCAATATACTTCTAAACAAATAGGGATCGAACAGCTTCCTAGAAATGTTATAGGTACTTGGTTACAACGGGGTGTTAGGCAATGAGTCGGCAGACGAACTTGCTGTCAGGGGAGCCAACAACTCATTTCTTGGACCAGAACCTGCATGTGGTATTAGCACGTCTAAGCTAAACCTAACTTTAAAACTAGCTTCAGAATATGAACACTTATGCAGATGGGAGAGTCTGAGATGTGTAAGGTTACTGCGGACTCCCTCCTCTATCTTGATACACACAGAATCGGCCTGGTAATTGGCTCGATTACAGGACATAATCTTTTGAATAGTCATCTTTTCAAAATGAAGCTGTCAGACTCTGCAATATGTAGAGGCTGCGTGTTTCAGGATGAACATGGGTTTCACGTTATTTGTGAATGCCCTAATTTATGCAATATAAGACATAGAGTTACTGAATTATGGTTCATTAACTGTCAGGAATAACGTGAATTTAAGGTTACAATGGTTCTGGAAATTTTAGGTAGTTCTTAGCGTCCAGCGGTGAACCCCTACCCGAACTGATCTCATCTGATCTGAAAATATTGATTGCTGTTTTAAAATTTTATATTATTTTCAGGTGGTTCAACTCAAGTTCGATACAGTTCGAAGCATGAGAAATGTAGATCCTTAGTGGATTTATAATTAGGATTTTAAAATGAAGATTTCGTTGGCTGTTGGGTTAAAGAGAGTGGCGTGCTGTATGGTGCATAATATTTGTATCGCAGAGAGCATACCATTTAAACTTTAATCATTTAATGAAATTCCTTCTATAACAGAAAATCGAAATAATATCGTATTACCGAAGATGCTCGACGCATAAGAAACATTAGAAATAATTCATCTTAGTAAATAATACATATGAATAATATAATTAATAAGAAACTTAGAAAACAGTTAGGCAATGAAACTATTCTTTTGATACTCAACTCCATATATATATTTTTTATTATTTAAATAACGAAATAAATTATCTACATAAAAGTAACAATATATTTTTGCATAATGATATGCGAGTTACAATATAATTAATTCAAAAGAGAAAATTTCAGTTAAGCATGAATATCAATTATACAGTCCAATTGTATAATAACTATCACAAAATAATTAAATAAGTCAACATCCATTCATGCTATAAAATCGTACCTTAACCGAAACAAATACGAACTAAAATCTGGTTATAATCATTTATATAATAGAAAGAAAATGAGTCGCTTAAAACATCCTTAATATGGAATTTGATTTTGATAATACTGAATCATATCGTAGGTTCGGGTACGGAAATTCTGATACGAATTACGTATTATCGCCAGCATATGAGCGGCAGCTTCCTTATTATTTTTAGTTGGTGCAAATCGTTGTTTCAGCAACGTTATCGTTTGGCCCCGGAAACACGGTAGACCCGTATCCAACATAAGGGAGACAAGTGATACAATCGAATCTTGGTATGGCCTAAAAATGTATGACATTATTAAATTAATTGCTTTAGGATGATAATAAACTCTAAACTCATTTCTTCTACCTTATTGCCAAAAATGCCTGAACGCACAATTCGCAGAACCACTTAAACGCTGGCGCTTCCATTTTACCGCCCATTATCATGACCATTTCATCGGTCAATTTCATATCAGTTTCGAAGCCAATATTACCACCCGGTGACGATTCAAACATGAAACCGAAGTCGATATGAATTATATGACCATCAACATCGATCATAATATTACCGTTATGACGATCTTTAATTTGTAGTAAGTAACCGATCACTGAATAGGCGGCCATAGATTTCACAAAGTTACTGCGAGCCGCCTGAAAATCTTTCGTCGTCTCATCACCATATTGATGGAGAAAATATTCATATAATCCGGAATCGGTTTGTCGTCCCAATTGATCTCTCGATTTTGCATTCGGGACGCATTCAATGACACCACACTAAAAATTGAAAGTTTATTAAATTAAATCATTAAATCGATGAAGCAAGTAAATTACCCCCGGCGCTGTAGCAACAACTCGATATGGAAATAGGAATAAATCCAATCCAACTTGCTGAAAGATATTCTTAAAAATGGTGATAACCTGCAGGGCAAGCATATCCTGTCGGACATCATCACCAACTTTGAAAATAGCTGCTTGCCAACCTTCGACACCTAACGATAAACACGGTTTTTCAACAGCCGACACTGGATTATTGGACACTTCCATTGCCATTAATTCCAATTCGGATATACCACATCGATGGACACGAAATCGGGCCAGATATGGTGCTTTTGCAGCGCTCTGCATTGGCGTCCCGCTATTGTAATCGATATCGACAACCATCGCTTCTGGATTGGATGGTAAGTAACAACCTGCTTGTACTTTAATTTTACTTAACGCCTCCAAGCAGGCTTTTTTCCGCGGTGCTCCCTTCGGATATGACCGAATTTCACCGGAAACAGCGGTTATTTTACCGAAGAAATCAAATTCGCGTTCGTAGAAACGTTTTGCGGCACCGGAAAATGATGATATGATATTGTCGCATAGCGCTTCGAGACTATCGAATAGATTTGCTAGTTGGGAGGATAAAGAGATTTATTATTCGGAATTCGGATACTTGATTTCTAATTTAATCTTACGATCTTTATGCTGTTGATCCTCGTCCATATACATGTTCGTTTGCATATTCCAAATTAATTGATGAGCAACGATTTGAGATCGTTTCGATATATTTTTAATAAATTCCACCACATAGCCCATCTGAAATCAATCAGAGAAATTTAATTTAATTAAATAAAATCCTATCTAACCGAATCCTATTACCGTATCATGTCGGAGCGCCTGTACCAACTGTGGTATGTACGGTAGAACCGCCTCGGCCGGATATGATGATAAGGTTTGTACGGCATACTGAGCGGACAACGGATGCGTCGGATATTGTCGGGAAAAATATGACAGAGCCTGTACGGGACTAACCTGTGCCCAAATCAACATATAAACCAATTCAGGTGATTCGCCTAACAACGTTTTTGTTGTAACCAAATATTTTAACGCTTCTGGTATATGGGAAACGGCTATTGGATCGGAACAAACTAACCGTGTTACTTCATCTTCAATTGATTCAGCGTTACGGATACGTTGTGGAAGGAAGATAGCTAAGGCGGGACTGTACGCCCAAGCTAATCGAGTATAATCTCGCCAAACATTTAATTTGATTGGTCGAGCTCGCCATTCGGTAATCGAATCCTCACCCGGTATCATGAGATCGGGTGATGAATTCGGATTGTACCAAGTGATTAGGAATTCAATTTCAACAGCTAACAATTCCAAGATTAAATTCCTCTTTTTCATGTAATCCTTATCGTAAGCGTCTTTAGGGAATGCTGATCGTTTTGAACGTAACGATCGTTTTGATAAAGTTGACGTTGAATGTGGGATCGTATTATACCAACCACCGGTACCGGTACTTGCCGATCGTGCCACATCACTACCGCCCATCGATACCGTATCTAACGAAGTTTTTGCAACAGACAACGTACTAATTCCGGGATTGATATCGTAATCACCGACCTCCGAAGCGATTAAATGCTTCTTCTCGCTTCGCATTGTCTGCCAGAATTTTAATAAGACAACAATGTCCTCTAGCAACTCTTCGCGACTCATCGACGGACACGTTTGCTCCCCACAAAAATAATCCAGCGCATGACTGTATATCCGTTCCCGGAGAATGTTACGAGATAGTGATTTCGGGATTGTGTTACCTTGTAGCAGCGATAGCCCGCATTGTAACAGTTTAAAACGACAACCGATTGTTATAACGCTACGATTCAATCGGCTCTCCTTAACGATCGGTAAACAACGATGTAACTGGAGACAAAACATTTCAACCTTATCCCGGTTACAGTACTTAGCGGTGTCAACCATTTCGGCTATTAATTGTAACCAGATTTTATGGGGGACGACGACAATTGGCGGTGATACCAATTTACAATTATCATAAGCGGCTAGTGGACTTGTCAAATCAATCTCTTCCGTGAATATTCCCATTTTTTTCTCATAGGTTATTTGCCAAGCGCTCACCATCTCCTGGATCAAACATAATTCGAGATCTTGTCGAGCTGTTAGCACCCATTGCCAACATTCGACGGCAGTTTCAACGGCTGATTCGGTGAACAATTCCACTTGGGAAGTGGCTGGAAATAAGAGAAATTATATTTCGATATTTCTTTCGGTGTTTAATATCAGGGAAATAACGACTTACAGACAGCGTGTAACAATTTCCGATTCGTTCCGGAACATAAAATTAAGTAAGCGGTTGCCCGCCACAACGCTCCTCGATGTTTCGCATCACTTTTCTCTTTACAAGCGTCCCAAACATCTTTCACCAATCGATCGGACAGCCCCTTTTTATCTTCATCATCCATCACCGATAATAAACCGGAAATCTCACCAGCATATCGACTTCTCAAACATAAAACGGAAACAAATCGAGGTGTATCACTGATCACACAGAGCGGTAATTTCGAATTGATTGCATACGTATTCAGGGGTTGATGGTATTGGGTTTGCGAATGAAAAACGGCATCGAACGCTAATGCTAGCCCGCTATGATGGGCTAATGTTGGTGTTGGCACCTGATTCGGATACTCCTGTAGATGGCTACGCGTTGATTTGGGTGCCCATTTCATGGCTTCGTTCACAATACCCTGACACCGATCCGCAAAATCTTTCAATCGAGATTCACGTGCCGGTAAACTATCCATCAATTGTAATGTGTATGGGGTTGAGGCGACCCGTAATGTTGGCGTCTCTTCATTTGGATCGAGCGTTAGGGAGAAGGCTAACAGTTCCAAAACGTCTAACATACACCAGAGAACTTTACGATTCCATAGTAGATGTGGGAATTTATCAACTAATTGAGATAGAAATTGATCGGCAACCAATTGAATTTGTTTATGGATGTGGTTGAAGTAGACAAGTAGAAGCATGGCTTGTGATTCGAGAACCTTTTCCCGAACCAAATCATGGGATAGTAGGACGTTTCGAAATTTATCGAACACCTGATCACCAATCGATTTTATGCATTGCCACATTCCGGATTTATCTTTTTGTAACGGGACATCACATAGATAGCTTAGTATCGGCTCTAAACTCGGTTCCGCTGCATTCTCAACACGTAACGTTTCCAACCAATAAACAGACAGCAGGTAGGTGCATTGAGCAAACGTAAATTTATGTATGCAAGCAACAACATCAGCCGGTGGATGATCCAATAAAACCAATATTTGACTACGTAACTCATTCAAACTAACACTGTCCGATTTGATAGCCGACGTGTAATGCAGTTCCCTCATTTCAGATCGGTGAGCCGTCTGGGAGATTAGTAACGGTGATTTTGCGGCTATCTGTTGTACGCCATGATACCATTCGGTTGGCCATAATCGAGCGTTTGTGAAACCCATCACAATACAGTATAACCAGAAATCTTTAAATAATTTATGTAATCGCATTTTTGCATTTTTTATCGGCGGTAATCGACGGACAAGAATCTGAAAATCGATGAAAGTTTATATATTTCGATTTTTATCGTTAATAGTTCATTTCATCTAATTTAATAATCGATAATATACACACAAAGCTGCTTAAACCGTTAAGTAAAAATACAAAAATTAAATATTTCGGAAAAGTTGAAATTTATCTTAGAAAAATCAAAAATTCGTAAAGGCTCGAGCCGATGAATTTGAATGCAGGACATCGCGACATTTGATCCGGATTTCCCGATAATTTTTATAGAATCCAAACAAATGTAAAGAAGCAGAAACTTTATAAATTAGTTGAGGAAAAATATAAAAATGTCAAAACTAAACTTTTCGTACAAAAGCTCAGCAAAAACTTCAAAAGCTCTCACAAAGCTTTACTTTCCGAAGCTTACATGTTACGTTTTGAAATCTATTTTCATCCAACGAAATTTCAAGATTCAACGAAAATCTCGAAAGCTCATTGAAAGCTTAATATTAAAATGTCATTTTATATAATTTGGAATCGGATTTTAACTCGATTCATTAAATTTAGATAAATAATAGACTTCTGTGAATCCATCGAAGCTACCCAGGATGCGAACAGGCTTAGAAAAGTTCTCTCCAAAAATCAGAAGATCCTGGGATGCCTAAAAAATCCTGATGATTCCTGGACAGAAACTAATGAAGAAACTCTAGACTTTCTCTTGAGAACTCACTTTCCAGGATGTGTCAGTCCCATAATCGCAACAGATAGTGGGATTGGCGAACCTGGGGAGCCCTTTTTGGCAGACTTAGACCAAATAAATCATGTAATAGACAGGAGGAAGATCAAATGGGCTATCAATTCCTACAACTCTAGTGGATCAGATGGAATTATACCCACCATGCTTCAAAAGTCATACGACTTCATAGAAACCTGGTTAGAGAAAATTTATAAAAGTTGCCCACTTTTGGGTCATATAACTAAGAGTTGGAGGAAGGTAAAGGTAACTTTCATTCCCAACGCAGATAGACCGGGTCACAACCTTTCGAAAGGATTCCGTCCAATTAGCCTCTACTTCTTACTGAAAACTGGTGGACTTTTACATTAGAGAGTCTCTCAGCTTTAAGCGGTTAAGCGGTGCTCAACACCGGTGCAAAGGTAAGTCCATAGAAACCGCACTACACGCGGTGGTGGAAACCATCGAAAAGAGCCTGCACCATAAAGAATACACCCTAGCAGCCTTCCTCGATATAGAGGGAGCTTTCAATAAATTGGAAGCTCTCTCTATTCGGAACGCCTTCAGGAGTTTCAAGTCGATGACTTCCTCATACAGGGGATTGATCATATGTTTCTCAGTAGACAAATTGATTCTACATGGGGCGAAGCATCTGCAAGTATAACGGTCTCAAGAGGAATGCCAGAGGGGGGAATTATATCACCCCTCTTATGGGTCCTAAGCTTGGACAAAATTCTTGTAGAACTAAGTCAAAAAAGATTTAAAGTAGTAGCATATGCCGATGATGTGGTCAATATGGTATCGGGTAAATCACTCCCACCAATCAGTGAATTACTGGAGTCGGCATTTAAAGACTTAGCCCACTGGGCAGTTTAACAGTCAACCATATAAAAACCAAACTAATGCTGTTCACGAGGAAAAGGAAAATTGAAACTTTTGTTATACCGAAAATGAACGGGATACCACTCATACTCTCGTCTGAAACCAACTAAACTTCTTTGGAAGAGAAACACGGAAGAGAAAACGAAAAAAGCTACTAAAGCATTATTCGCTTGTCAAAAGTTGTTCAGGAGGAAATGGGGGTTGCGTCCGCACATAACTCACTGAATGTATAAAGCGATCACCCTTCCAATTCTGAAATACGGTGCTCTAGGGCCCGATGAAGTGTTAATGCGCCACTGCTGCATAGGCATAACGGGTACACTTAAATCACAACCAACAGCGGGGCTGGAAATGATCCTTCATCTCCTGCCGGTAGATGTGTATATTAAGTATGTCGCCGCCAGAACTGCAATGCGATTAAGGAATCTAGGTCATTGGAAAGACACAAACATTGGCCATGGCAGAATATTTTGCCAATTCAAAGGATTTGTTGCTCCGATGCAAACCGACAGTAACTTAAAAAGTTATGATTTCGAGACTCAAAATGTCATTCAAATACCAGATAGGAATTCGTGGAGGTATTGACGGTTCAAAAACGAATGACGGCGTAGGTGCGGTGGCTTATTCCGAGACATTGCAGATTCATAAGTCCTACAGACTGCCATATGACTCCAGTGTCTTCCAAGCGGAAATACTTGCAATAAAAAAAGCGGTAGAGCTGCTGAAAGGCTCGTCCAGTCTCGTTAACGACTGCCGGTTAGCTCTCAAAGACATTAGGTCCTTGAACGTACACATCTGCTGGATCCCCGGACACAGTGGGTACGAGGGAAATGTAAAGGCAGATGATCTCGCTAGAGTAGGCTAAACAATGAGCATAGAGCTAGCTGACCGAACTGTCAAAACCCCACTACAGCTAGTGCGTAAGAACTTGATGGACCTAGCTGTTAATCTCACCAACTCAGCATGGAAAGCCATGGACAGTTGTGTCATCTCTAGGCAGCTACGGCCTGAACCTAATAAAAGAAAAATCTCCTCCATCCTGAGGCTAAATAGAAAAGCGATCAGACTTGGTCAGCATCGTTACCGGTCACTGCATCATTGGTGTCATGGCCAACAGATACGGTGTACGAACAAATGATTTCTGGCGTAGCTGCAGGGATGAGGAGAAACCAGAAAGCGTGAAATATCTCCTTTGCGAATGTCCAGCACTCCAAGGACGACGGCTCTTGACCATGGGTTATATAGGTTCTTTGGAGAATAGACCCTCTACGTTTCTTAAGCTTTGTTGGAAGTTATGGTTGGTTTGCCGATCCGTAAACTCTGAGGTTTAATTTACGGTTACGACTGTACACGCAGGATCGCAATGGACCATTTCGGCCTCTCGCGCAGCCTGCTGTAACCTAACCTCACCTAAATAAAACATGAAATATTCGATAAAAGCTTTCCCAGCCCATTGTAAGCTCAAAGAAAGCTTAAAATTTCGAACTTCATCTTTTACGTTTGTTTTAAAATCTATTTTCTATCCAGATATCGTTATTTTCATGCAATTTCCTCAACAAAAATGCTTCAAAAATCTCGAAAGCTCATAGAAATCATATATTTATGCAAAATTTCAGGCCGATAGATGGATTTGTCAAGGGCAAACAAGGACAATAAATGCCTTCGCGATAATTTGCATTTAATTCAATTCAATTCAATTGATTAAAGCTTTTGTATAGATATTAATTTTCCGCAGAGCTCTTTAACGAATGTTTCCGATTTCATTTAAATTTATTTATCGGGAGATAAAATAGATTTGATAATGAATAAAATAATATTTTAATTGAAAGCTTTGTATAAGCGTTTGGAAGTTTCTTA
Source organism: Symmerus nobilis (assembly GCA_027564815.1). NCBI lineage: Eukaryota > Metazoa > Arthropoda > Insecta > Diptera > Mycetophilidae > Symmerus > Symmerus nobilis. The sequence goes on along the minus strand of JANTOP010014007.1, from coordinate 2,512 downwards.
AAGCTCTTTTCAGACAATTTTAAATTTAACTAACGTTAAATTATTGGGATTAAAAATAGATTTTAAAACGTCTAGTTTTTAATTGTAGACCAAACTTTTCAATTCAAATATCGGATTTCATTTAAATTATGCTTAAACAAATATTTTAATTAAAAGCTTTCGCTGAACTTTTGGAATTTTCTTAAAGCTTTTTTAGAAAATCTTAAATTTCGCTGATTTTAAATTATTAGGATGGAAACAATATTTCAAATCGTATTAACTCTTATCCGATACGATACCTCCATGTCGATGGAGAGTATAGATCTTAGGAAATAAGACTTCAAGTATCACAAATCTTTCACTGATCAAAAAATCCCTAGATAGGTGAAATATAGGTGAGATTCTTTGTAATTTCAGTTAGCAATTTGCAGTAATCGAAATTAGTTACTATTCTGTTGATATTTAAAGTGTGCTCTGCGTCTTCTGCGAATTAGACCGCACGCCACTGGTACATAATGTTGGTTTCGGGAGTATCATAAACAGAATTCCACTGCAACCTTACAGTATCGCGTAGAAGGTTATCGATATTTATTCTGTTAAGGCATTAAGCGTATCCAATCATATCATCCACTGTCCGACCGATCAGTGGCGTGCGGTCAACATCTCCGTAAGGTATGCAGAAAATTTTGACCCCTTATCATATGCGTTATCTTTACTCAAGAGAGCATTACTCACTGGTATTACTAGAATGCTTGCCGAATATTTCTTCGGCCAGAAAAAATGGAAAATTGCTTTGAAAGTTAGGTGAAAATACAAAAATTAAATATAAGTCATCTTCCTTTCTAGAGGTGTGGTGCACACTTTTTATTTGTCTCTAATGTGAAATTTGAAAACATTGGAGTGAAGTGTACACCGCACCTCTAGAAAAGAAGATGACTATAATATTTCGGAAATTATTTAAGAAATATCAAAAATTCGTAAAGGCTCGCACCGAGAAGTATGAATATCGGACATCCGAGTAATGATGTAGGAAGTTTATAAATTAGTTGGTAAAAAATACAAAAATATCAAAACTAAACTTTTCGTACAAAAGCTCTGTACAAACATAAAAGCTCCCAGAAAGCTTCATTTTCTGAACTTCATTGTATACATTCTAAAATCCCTCTTCTACCCAAAATACGTTCCTTTAACAAAAAGCTTCAAAAATCTCGAAAGCTCATTGAAAGCTTAAAATTAAAATACCATTTTATATAATTTGGAATCGAATTTTTATTTGATTTATTAAATTTCGATAAAACTTTAAAAACTTTCTCTTTCCATTGTAAGCTCAGAGAAAGCTTTAAATTTCGTACTTAATTTTTAGCATTCTAAAATCGTTTTTCAATCCAGGTATCGGTGCTTTCACGAAATTTCAAATTTTCGCAGGAAAACATGCTTCAAAAATCATGAAAGCTCATTGAAAGCATATAGGAAAGACACTAGGAATTAATCGCTATTTAGAGAATTCAATTAAATGCCGAGAAAAGATAAGATTAAGTCAAGAAAACGCGAGCGAAAAGTCGGAAAAGATAAGGAAAAATTCGCTAAACTCGGGAAGAATCTGACAATCCCAGAAAAATGTTTGAATATCAGAAGAACTTTACAAAAATATCGACAAAGTTGGAAAAGTCCGAAAAGCGGGAAAGAATTCTAAGAAACGAAACGTTGAGAAAACGTATAAAAAATAGGAAGAAGTCGATATTATGAAAAGTAGGGAAAAATTCGAATAAATTTGGGTAAGATGCGGCAAATGTCAGAAGAAAATTGGAATTGGGAAAATGTCAGGAAAATGTCGGCAAAAATCAAATCAAAATGGGCGAAGATGCGGGTTAGGGCAATTTCTAGGCAAATTCCAATTAATTATAGTAACTTGGGAAGCCAAGTAGGGACTAAATTATGCCTCTAAATTACTAACCATTTTACAGATTTTTTATTGCTTTTGACTGTTTCAACAAAAGATATAATTTCTGCGGATAGATCTCCACTCCACAGCTAAAAACTAGTTCGGTAAAAAGTGGGAAAATTTAAGAAAAAATTTGGGAGTCCTAGGACCAGTCATTGGATTTTTTTATAAACTTGAATGTGGAATTATTTAAAAGATGATCTGAATAATCTAACTATATGCAAATTTTTAATTTATGTTCCCGAGAGATTCGAGAAGGTGTGCTCTGCGTCTACTGCGCGTTAGACTTAACGCCACTTCGACCGATAACACATTTATATTGCAAAAGAAGATCGTGGCACGATCTGCATTAATACTAAAAATATTAATACCCAGAAATGTAACCTCAGTAGCCAAACCGAATAGGAATAGGATAGTCAAAATCTTTATTGGTCTCGGAATCTCGGTTAATCGGAAATGAGGAATAGAAATGAGTGTAATAGACATAATTCGGGATGGTGCAGCCTAGATTATCACATTGTTGTGACCTGAATGTGTGGCATGCACAATTCCAGGTCAAAACCCAGTAAGTCGAGACCTGGATATTGGGCA
>JANTOP010014006.1:0-30949 GCA_027564815.1 Symmerus nobilis | reverse complement strand
GAGAAGACTTTGTGCAAATTTCATATTTGGCGTTTTATTTGAATTTAACAGTGAAGTGACTCTCTTTGCCCCCGACCTTCCTTGCCCCGCTCTACCCTAAATATATTGAATTATTGTCAACTAGGAAACTTAAATCATCCAGTGCCTTTCGAACAGAAACAATAATTTTTTCCGGGAAACGAACTAAATATTGATAAATTTTCAGGGAAATCCCGGTCGGGAATTCTCGGAAAGAACTCTCTAGTAAAACCTCTTTATTATAACAATTAATAATGTGAATATAAAAGATTATTTTGAAAATAATTGAGGGAAAAATATATTATTAAAATTAACAAAATATTGTTAACATTTATTTTATTTTTTTTATTATAATTAAATATACTTACGTTTAGAATTAAAATTACGTTTAGAATCAAAATCAGTATTTTTGATAAAACCTACAATGGTTAGTGAGGCGATTTTCGAAATTGAAACACCGAAATAAATTCGGCAAAATTTTACCTCTATTATATTGATTTGATTTGTTTTAATTCAATATTCAAAATAATATTTTGATTAAAAATATTATTAAATTCAACAATTTAATTAACAACATTTCTTTTTAGGATTATATTATTAAAACGTCCCTCCTTTAAATTATCGAATTAATTATAATATGTTTAGATATTTATTACTGGAAATTTTTAGCTATTTTTAGCTAAATTTCATTATCTATTATTTTTTGAATTTATTTTCGAATGATTAAGGCATTTGCATACACGTATACTTCTCACATTGTCTTCTATCTAATTTGAAACGTGATATGAAAACAAAGCGATGGCAAAAAAAAGTCTTTATTAATATATTGCCTAAGCGCTTGTCATTAGATGTCAGTTTATTACCGGATTATTGGGTTAGATAAAAATCATCTGGAAATAAATATTAATCTCAGATTTCGGTGTATGAGTATGTTACCTTTTTATCTAAAAATATTTACCAAATCTGAACGTGTCAACGACTTTTTCCTGAAAACATAATGCTTATCACTGTTGAAATACCAAAAATAAATCACCTTAACTAAGCTATCAAATATGGTAAACCGATGCTTATATGATAAAGATAAATACTCCCATCCCTTGTATAAGTAATATACTTACCTGCCCGATATATAATTATTAAAACTGGTGTATATATACATGAGTGATCTAAGTTATTTTAAGTTTTAACAAACACAGTTAAATATAATTAAATAATTTCCGTAATTACTAACTAAATAAATGATTGTTTGGTTGAAAATTGATCTTACGTCTTTGTATATACAGGAAAATCCTTTCAATTAATCCCTTTTTGTTATCATCAACACTTAATGGACAAAGAAACCAATGGAATTAGCCTTATAAAATTTAACACATAAATAAACATTGTATATTAGGACGAGAAGATGATACTACGCACCGACGGACAAATTAGAAAATAAAACGGTCACAGAATCTGCATACATACGTTAACAGGAGCGGTTCAAATATTACTGAAAGAAAATTCAAAGAAAACACTACCAAACGCTTTTGTATATGTGATGCAAACCACAGGGTTGGGAAAATTCGATATCTGTGTGGGATGAGGGAGGGTAGTGTAGTCGGATGCCTAAGAGAAAATCTTTTATTCAACGCATTGAATATTTTCCATCCCATTTTCATTTTTTATATATACGATTTTGTATACAAAACGTAGTACGCGCTTTTAGTGGCACTAAACGGACACTGTCAGTTAGATTTCACAAAATATTTGATAGTTCGGTGTGATAGATAATATTATCCGATGAAAATTAGACACTTAGCCCTAATACAGTTAATAAGAAATATTTATATTGGTTGATGGGTGTGGGTATCATCTCAAAATAAATATCGTATGCCAAATATCATCTATACACGCTAAAGAATGTTAGAAAAAAAAGGAGGAAAAAAATGTCCCGATTTAGTCGAGTCAACACTAAATAGTCCAACAGGCAGTTTTTCTTTCAACAGATACAATACAGCGTGAACAATATTTATTGATAGTATCAGACTGTCTGATGAGGAAGCAGAAATAATCTGCAATCTTATCTGCTTTTATAAGTTTTTTATTTTTAAATTCTTTGTTTATGAATTGCATAGTGTTGTGACCATAAAACGGAAGCATACTCTGATGTCTAAATGACATAACAAAGGAGCAATATATGTCTTTAAGCGTATATCGATCAAAGATCCTTTCCATTCTCTTCACTAAACCTAACATAGAGTAGGTTCAGTGTATCTCCTTTCTAAGAAAACCCACGGTCATTAAAATTGGACGGGTAGTTTCTACAAATTTCACAAACTTGCTGAATTTGAGAATATTCTTTGAAAAATTACGATTTAATAATTGTATCCCGATGAAAAATATACCAAAATTCGGGGAATGGTTTTTTTTAATTCTGAAAAAACAATTTGTTCGTTATTCATTTGGGACTAATTATGCGTAATTAGATTATCCACATCCCGACGAAAATTTCCCCAGTACGGCCAAAAACTATTGAAACTACAGGCAGAAATTTTTGATGGGATGAAAGGGAACATTAATAAATTCGAAGTTTTATGAAAAATAGAACGACTTTATTATACTGACATTAAGTTAGCTCATTAGCTATGCGGAAAAAAATAGTAAAAATAGGTCTCGCTAAACTACCGGGAAATAATCAATTTTCAAAAGATAATTTCGCAATTCGGTTAAATAATTTCTCAAATCCCTGAAATTAGTTTTTAGTTTAGCTTATCGCCTATATAAGAAAACTTGGTACACCCCAATTGGACAAACTTTTCTAAACAAAATTTTGAAAGTTTTCTTTCCTGGATTTTTGTCAAAAGCGTCAAATTTTTACCGAATTTTTGTCGTATAAAATCAGGGGCGTTAATATTTTGGAAAAGTTTTTTTCTACAATTTACGCACTGTGCTTTTAGGTTTAATTTATCATAATTAAATTTATTGATTTCTTAATAGAATGTTCTGGAAATTGAAATTTTCTGGGAGGGAAACTGGTGAAAGAAATAAAGTTTCCGATTTTGGGTTAATTACCTTTGAGAGAATATTTCCAACTCTGTCCTACGATTTTGAAAATTGGCACATTTTGCTAGTCCCAATCCCAATCACTGAAAAGAGGACCTGTATCTCCAGATTCGATAGCAATTCAGGACTAATCTTACAATCAATCGAAGGACAAGGGTTTCGGAAATTAACTTAGGTTATTTGGGTCTGGGTTATTGGTTACTTCTGAAAGGAAGTCTACAAAAATTAAAAATCCATGAATTTCCAGAACTAATGTCTCTAGACATCTAGATGAAATTTTAGGTATTTAAAACCTAGCTTTTATCCGACAAAATTTATCTCAATAAGATTCCTTGGTAATCTTCCGAAATTTGAAATTTTGAATTTACCCTTACATTTGGACTATCGTTTTACTTCCTGATCAGATATGAAATTATCGAAATTTTGTTTTAAATGTGGAAATTAAAAAATTTTGTTCGATTGGGAATCCCTCCGAAATTCGGGGGTTGATGTTTTTGTAATTTTGATAAAGAGATTTATTCATTATTCCACGTTCCGAAGAAAATGTTGGGAAAATTCCATATCAGTTGGATCAGTTATTAGTTTCCACAGTGTATTATATAAAATGAATTTTCTTTCTAATATATTAGTATAGATAAGTAGATAGGATAAGATTTCCATTCGGTTAAGGAAAGGAAAAGCTTCTTTGGTATATATGAAGCTTTCAGTTATTTTGATATCGTAGAACGATGTTTATATATTGACAAGAAATGTTTTGAATATAAAGTGATTACAGTAGTTAGCTTGTTAGTTAAGTTCACCCATAGGAGCTAGAAATGCTAGGATTTATAAATTTCGTAAGAACAGTGTATTCACTGCACTTTCGAAACACGCCAATAACATTTTCATTAATACGTAAAAGAAAAACTCTCCTGATGGGGGTGGTAGGGTAGGTTAGGGTATAGAGCGGGAAGATTACATTACGATGGATAAGAATATTAAATTAAAATACAAATGGCATCCCTAGAAAGAATTCGTTTTTTTCCTCACGTTTGCTAACATATTTACTATGTAGTGTATAATGTATATAAAGTTATGTAGTGAGATTATAGTATTATTTATATCCATGGGCGAAATAGAGCTTTTACCCTATTATTGTTGTTCAAAGATATATGGATAGAAGTTGTCGGCAGTCAGTCGCCGGTCGAAAGACACTGTTGCTCAATTGTAAATTATATAAATTACTTCTTATTATATTGAAGGAGGACATTCTATATAAAAAGGAATCAGATCGTTTTAAGAGCAACAAAAAAAATGATGTAACAAAATATCCTCATTTCCATTTCCACAACTACTCCAGACACCGTACACAGACTCATGAATTATTTATATTTTGCAAGGAAGAGCTCTATATTTGCACAAATATAAATTATAATTATTGCATATATATTGCCATCCCTAATATCCATTTTTGGAACAATAATCTAAATAATTTCATAACAGAAAATCTATGTAACACAATCTTCTTATCGTATTAAAATTAGAATAAGGAACAAACAAATTGTCGTCATATCGTCATTCGAGTTCTATTGAGGCTCACCACAATAATGGAAGGACTTCCGAACTTGGTGCCTTATCGTAATTGTATAAGTTAATGTGTTAAATACCATCATAGAGGTTAACGTCTTCCCTTGACTTAAAGGATCTTCTAGACATTGTATTCGACTATCTGTTCTACCTCTACTTTAAACAATTAGTGCATGAATATCTTGCAGGCATTAGAAAGTAATATATAGAATCAATGATATTCTTTGAATACTTATCCTACTTATCTTAAATCGCTTGGTAAAAGTTTTAATTACCTTTATTCTCTTGGCTCAGGGACTTTAACTTATAACATGTTTGTGACCTTATTTTTTTGTATGCAATATTCTTCCAAGTACCTAACAATATTTATAATCGAATCCAATATCGTTACAAGCGATTTATTTTCGAGTATTATACTGAATCTGTAAGGAAAAATGACGTATCTACATTATTCTATAATCTTTATACAATAATTTATGGAAGGTAGTAGATACGTCTGTTTTCCTGGTACAGTATACATCCTAAAAACCATATGTAAATCTTAAAGAACCGTTCAGTTCACGTTTGATCTTTATTCTCATAAATGAATCCTTATTCTTGCAATCGTATACCTTCCGAAATCTATATTTGAAACACGTATCCCCCATATCTTCAATCAACCTTTTTATATAATAATAGTTTTCACCTTCAGGGTTTTAAAATTCTTACAAACTTTTTCATCTTTTTCAAGAGTATATCTGTCTAATCGAAACACCAATCTGAGGTTGTTGAAATAAATTCTCTTAGGTATGCACCACTAATTTTTGGATTTCGTGGGTGTTTAATTTATTTGGGAGATTAAATGTTGGGAAATCAACCCATACTTACATTCAGTGGCTTGCGGACAACATGAGGTGTGCAGAATTTTATAAAAGATATTTCTGAAAAATTGAAATTTATCTAAGAAAATGTAAAATTTCGTAAAGGCTCACACAGAAAAATTTGAATATCCGACATCGCGACATTTAATTCGGATTTCCCGATAATTTTCTTCGGATCCAAAAAAATGTAATGATGCAGAAAGTTTATAAATTAGTTGGGGAAAGATATAAAAATATCAAAACTAAATTTCTCATATAAAAGCTCTGAGAAGACTTAAAAGCTCTCAGAAAGCTTTATTTTGCGGACCTAATTTTTTACGTTTTTTAATCTATTTTCTATCCAGATAACGACCTTTTATCGAAATTTCAACTTTTTTCAAAATAAAGCTCTAGAAATCTCAAAAGCTCATTGACAACTTAAAATTAAAATGTCATTTTATATAATTCGGAATCTAATTTTTGTTCGAATCATTAAATCAGTAGCGTGCGGTCAGCATCTTCATAAGGTGTGCAGAATTTTATGACCCCCTAACCAAATGTTAGCCTTTATTAAATGCATTTGCTTTATTCAAAAAAACATAACTAGAAGCAGGAAAAAAATGTAAAAGCGCAGAATTTAAAATTTATTTTCTATCTAAATAACGGTCCTTTCACGAAATTACCAATTTTCCCAAAAACGATTCAAAAATCTCGAAAGCTCATTGAGAGCTTTAAATTAAAATATCATTTTATACAATTTGAAATCGGGTTTTTATTAATTAAATTTATAAGAAATATAGAAGTCACGCAGAAAGCTTATACAAACTATTAAAAGCTATTTAATTATAGCTTCCGAAGTTTCCGATTTCATTTAAATATATTTTTTGGGAAATAAAATTGATTTGATAATGACTAGAATAATTTTTTTTAATTAAAAGCTTTAAATAATCTATTGGATGTTTCTTGAAACTCTTTTCAGTGAATTTTAAATTTCAATGACGTTGAATTATTGGAATAAGAAATAGATTTTAAAACGTATAATTTTTATACCGAAATATAAAGCTTTCTTAGCTTTATTTTAGCTTTGATTTCATCCCAGAGTTTTGAAATGAAAATCTCGGATTAAAATTATTGTGAGAACGAGCTGCCAAAAATAATATTTTAATTAAAAGCTATCGCCGAACGGTTAAAACTTTCGTAAAGCTTTTTCAGAAAATCTTCAATTTCACTGCCCCCTCCTAATTCAATCTAAAGTTGAAAAAAATTAGTAAAATGATTGATTCCAAATTATTAAATAAAATAATTTGTGTTAGCAATCTGCAGCAATAAAAATTGGTAACGATTTTGTTGACATTTCAGGTGTGCTCTGCGCCTTCTGCGTATTAAACAGCACGCCACTGCATTAAATTTACATAAAATATGACATTTTCGCTAAAAGATTTCTCAGCCCATTGTAAGCTCAAAGAAAGCTTTAAGTTTCGAGATTAATTTGTTACGTTTTATAATCTATCTTCTATCTATTAGACAACGAAATTTCAACTTTTTCCAAAATAAAGCTCCAAAAATATCGAAAGCTTAAAATTAAAATCTCATTTTATATAATTTCGAATCGAATTTTTATCCGATTCATTAAATTTAAATGAAATGTGAAATTTTCGCAGAAAAAACTATTAAAAGCGCATTGAAAGCTCTAAGTTTCAAACTTAATTTTTTACGTTTAAAATTTTATTTTCTATCCAGATAACGATCGTTTAACCAAATTTCAATTTTTTCTAAAATAAAGCTTTAAAAATCTCAAAAGCTCATTCAAAATTTCGAATTAAAATATCATTTTATATAATTGGAAATCAAAGTTTTATTCAGTTCATTAAATTTAGATAAAATAAGAAATGTTCGCTAAAAACTTTCTCATCCCATTGTAAGCTCAAAGAAAGATTTGAGTTCCAAACGTAATTTTGAACGTTTTAAAATCTATTGTCTATCCAGATATCGATCCTTTCCCGAAATTTAAAATTTTCCCCAGAAAATATGCTTCAAAAATCTCGAAAGCTCAATGAAAGCATATATTTATAAAAAATATCAGGCCGATAGCTGAATTTTTTAAAGAAAGCCCAAACAAAAGCAATGAATGCCTTCATGAAATTATCTCTTTACTTTTAATTCAATTCAATTCAATTTTATTACAACTTTTATAGAGATTTTAATTGTCCGCAGAGCTATTTAACAAAAGTCTCCAATTTCATTTCAATTTATTTATCGGGAGATAAAAGATATTTGATAATGAATATAATTTGGATAACCTTTTGAAAGTTTCTTAAAGCTTTTTTCAGATAATTTTAAATTCCATACTGCCTATAAATAATATTTTATTAAAAGCCTTCGTTGAGTTTTTGAAACTTAAAAATTTTCGGAAAATCTTCAATTTCACTCATTTTAAATTTTTAGGATGAGGAAAAAGTAATTAAATAAATTAATTTAAGTTAAAAATTTAGAGCAATGAAAGCGTGGACTGCGCCTTCTGCACATTAGACTGCACGCCAATGCTGGAATTAAATTCTTTTAAAAATAATGCGAGTAATTAAGTAATCAGTTGTTTTCAATAATAATCAGTAATAATTAGTCTTTTATATTAATCTTAAGTTTTTTTAATCGATTATAGTATGTGGAAGTTCAGATTTAATTTATTAACTATTTTCAACCTTCCAGGATCCATGTTTATCCTCTGCGTCGAGTTCTTACATTATTCATCGCTTATATAGCCTTTCATTTCCTCTTATAAAATAATAAATTCTTAATAAAAGGAAGAAAAAAAATGAAAGTATTTTTGATTCATATTTACCACATACCCCCACTTTCTTTCTGCTAGATTAAGGACGTGATGATTTGAGACGGCGATTAATCAAACATAATCTGAATGGAGGAAATTTTTAGCGTTAGTGTAACAGGGATGACTGATGAATGGAAATGTGATAAAAATATTATTAATATTCACACAGTATCGATTTAAGTAGTATCGTGAAATATAAAGTCAATTTGATGGAAAGGAAACAGGATCGATAGGTATAGAAATGGTCTGCCAGAGTATAACAATATTTTATAGGGATAATAAAAACGGATATTTAGTATATACCCGATTATACCCATCCATATATAAAAAACCGTCATCATAATCTCCACATTATCATTCCACATCGTCGAATCAATTGATTCGCAAATTTGTTAATCTGTTGATACATAGACTCATCAATCAACAGCCATTAAACTGTCCATGGAACTTCTGTTTATTTCATTTTAATTACTTGGAATCAAAAGAAAAATATAACTTAATTAATTCCTATAAATTTATGATATTTCTGGATCGTATTCATCATCTAGATCATCTTGTCTGTTCCCTTTGGCATATGGATAAGAACGAGTTGTTTTTAAATAGAACAACCCAACAGTACCGGTTGGTGTCTGATCACCCATTAAAACCGGTGTTCCATTGCATTTACCTTCTTTTAAAGTGTCCCAATCGGAGCATGGATATGCTAGAAATCCAATTTGACTATTTATTGATTCATTATAGAATTCATAGGACCGACCATGGCTGCAGGCGACTGTTTGTTTAATTTAAATTATTAAAATGGAGATGTGTATATTACATTTATTTAACACTTACGTAATTTATCCAAATCGAATGCACAACCCGGTTGTATAGACTTTCCACCATTCGGATAAAAATCGGCGTGTCCTATTGGTTTCTCATAACCAAACAAATTTCCACATGAATGTATGATATCCACAAAATCTGCATCCGATTTATCTAAATGTGTATTTGGATCATGGTAATCTTCAAAACCTGGTTTGGCTGGATCTAATCCAGTTACTCGTGCTATACGCCCGCTTTTTATGTAAGACGTTGCGAAACCAGCAACATGAGCCCCTAAACTGTGTCCAATTATATGGAACCGTTTCGGACTAGCAGTTCGATTGGTTATCAGATAATTTATTAATTCAGCTGTATATCGACCTACATCTTTAGTTTGTTTGGCTACTTTCGAATACCTGACGTTATTAGCTATATCTGCCCAATTAACAGCTTGGAAATGATGTGTTAAATTTTTAACAATAAGATTTGATGTAATTATATCGATCGTATACCTATTATATTGTAATCCCCTTTCGCTAAATATGAATCCTTCACATTTTGTACGAAGTCTTTATCCGGACTAGACATCCATCCATGGATTAAGATTTTTGTATCAACGTTTGGACGGAAATGTTTGTCAAATTCATTTATTGTATCATCAGGTAATTGACCATTTAATTCGCTCCGTTTTCTAATATTATTTGTTCTGTAATTTTCAAATAAAATATATGATAAGAATGGCATATAACTGGTTTCAAAAGCATAAGTAATTTGAGTCATTTTCTATATTGAAGACACCAATCATTTATTATAAAATCATTATTCAGGTAGAGGTCAGCACAGGCGGCTATGTGGTGAAATAGTTATTTTATAAAAGCTCACACCCCGACAATAAGCGCTGCTGTATAATCGGGATGATCGTTTATTAGTTCGATTAAGCGGAGTGAAGTAGAAAATGTGACAGCAGCAAATCGTACTGTTAACGCTACTTCAATTTTTTACTCTTACGTCACAAAGTGTTGCTTGGGAGGTGAACTAGTTAGGTTGGCGATTAATTTTAATTATCCTTCAATTAAGTAAAATTTACGTTACATTTATGTAAGCGGAGAATAAAACGGCGGCGTTGCAACGTAAATATTAAGGAAATTAAGGAATAAATCCCAATAGGTCAAAACGCTAACTAACTGCCTTCTGACCTTCTGCGAAATATTCCTTAATTAAATAAAATTACCGTTAATATGATATATCTACATAAAACAATTGTATACTTATCCAATAAATCCAATTGACGTCACGGAGTAAGACGCAGAAAAGTTCATTATATGTAATTCAAACTCTGCGGTCAGATTTACTTTTGAGTATTTATTATATTTTTCTATCGTTTTTTAAAGCGTTTTTAGTAGTTTGTTTATATGTATTATGTTTCGCAGCAATATATCGTTTAGTTTGTCACGGATGTTACGGAAATTTTGTCACGGAGTAACGCTGTTTGAATTTCATTGCAGACGAATCGTTAAAAACGATCTATTTACGTAATATTCAAAATAAGTAGAGTTTATTTATTTTTAGTTGATAAATAAATGAAAAATAAATTTATGAATTGAAAATATGACATTTAATGAATCACTATTTGGATTCGGTTCAATTGAGACATGACAGAGTGTAGATTAGGGTGGTCTTTAATTATGAACTTTTAAAATATCCATATCTTATCCCCTAGTTCGGTGCTCCCCACTGAAGAAATTACTTCTTTAAAATATTAGGCATTTTTGTCATTCGTCAAGTATTACGTCATTGAATTCTGGCTGAGTACTCGATTGCATTCATTCACTCAGGATCAGTAATCAATTCAAAATAAAAATTATATTTTATGGGACTCGCGATATTCAATTTTCATCTAACAAATTCTAACCTGACCGACTGCGCGGTCAATACTGAATAAGCAGATGAAGAATTGATTCGCAAGTGGGATATCACCAATCACGTGGGTGCAATGAGCTTCTATACCACGGCGAGTAATACAGGGCGATTAAAAGGCGCCTGTGTACTTTTAGAACTAAGACTTGGGAAAAAGCTGTTGTATCTTGCATGTCACCATCATATTATGGAGATTGTACTAAGATCTGTTTTTAAAAACCCATGGATATTCCTACATCTGCTCCAGATGTAGTAATATTTAGCAGATTTCAAATTGCTTTGGAAATCAATTAACCATAATGATTTCTTAAGCGGAATAGATGATGATTTCGTTCTCTCATCTGTGTCTAAATACAAGGACGACATCATTAATTTTTGCCTCAATATCTTAATGGTTATATCTAGTAGATCTTCTAATTTGTAACCGGTTAATAACTGGTAAAGAGTGACCCCAAAAACGGCCTGTTTTTTAGACCCTCCCGATTGTATCCCAATTGGGTCTGATCATAAGCCTGAGTCATAAGCTATTGTTTGTGAAGGTTTGGAGTTGAGCATATTTTGGGTTCCTGAGATATGGGGCCTAGAAGTTACCATAGACGAAAATGCAAGTATTCAGAAATATAGTAATATCCACTGAAATATACTAATGTATAGCTTCCAAATGGGAATAATATTTAGAGAGACTTGATTAAGAGTAAAATTATGGATTTGAGAGACAGTGGGAACACTTTTAAGACGCCGGTATCAGTTACAAAAAGAAAAAATAATCGATTTTTCTTTTTCTACGTTTTATTAAACTACAACTATTTATGAACATTTTAAGGCATTAGAGAAGTATGTATTTTCCTACATACTGTAGAGCATGCTGCGATAGCGCCATATAATGACCTTAAGTTTCTTGCACTAATTGAGGATTTGCAACAAGTGATTCCCAAATCAGCAATAGTGGCCAAAACAAATTTCGTTAGGCAGTTGAGGTACATTTCTGAGGAATTAATTGGTTTAGCATTTTTTGATCATAATATGACATTCGACGTAGTCAAAGCGATACGAATTAAGACAACATAACTTCAGTAGTTTAACTATAGACACATTTTTAACACAAAATACAATGTCATTTTTCACTCCTTAAAATACCGACAACATTTTTAAGTGTTGATCCAGGTTTGTGGTCAAATAACGATGATTATCTTGTAGGACTGTCAGTTGTCAACAACTTAAGTTATTAATTACCACGCCGAACGAGGTGTAGCTCCCGTATAGGCTTATAATAAATTGCCAACAAAGGACGAAGACGACTTTCGGTTTTTATTACAAGTAGTAAAAGAGCATCGTCGAAAATTGCCGGATTGTACGAAGGAAATTTAAAAAAATGAATTTTGAGCGTAAATAGTAGAATTTCAAATCAACATTTGGTATTCTATTTTATTAAATTATTGTTAATAAAATATCCAAAATCATAATAATTATTGTACTTTCATTGAATTTTAACCTTTAATTCCAATATTAGGAGCAACTGAATTATTCAAATAGTAATATTTTCAATAACCTTGAGTGACCTCTAAACATTCATATATCGACTTCAAACTTCTCAGTAAATGTTTTTGGCGATGGGAGCACCTATTGAAGTGGTAAGACTTCAAATATATTCTTTTTTAATTTCCTCTTATATAGCTAAGGACCAGTCTAGTGTAGATGTATGATATTGTCGGTCTAGTCTGAAACAATACATGCATTTGAAATATGGCCTATTTTTTTTTAGTCATAATTTTGTAATTCAATTTTTATTAAGAAAATTTTCTTTTAATTTGGCTAAAAATATTTTTCCTGAGTACCTACTTCATTAGGCCCACAAAAAATTAATTTCAGGGTTTTTGGAAAAACAAATCTTTAATCCAGTTCTGAGCTTGGGGAACATGATCTCTTTTTCCTTCATTTATTAACCGTTTTCTCAATCATAAATTTAAAATTCAATTTTTTATTAGGAAAATTCCGTTCAAGTTGACTAAAAATTTTTTATTCTCGTCCGAATATTCTCCAAATGATCTTAAACGATAGATAGAAACGATAGAATTCATATTCCATTCAGACAAATGATAAATCAGCTCTGTTAATAATTCGAATTTCGGAACTCCGTAAACGGTGAATAACTTATAAAACATAGCTGCCCACTTTGTCCAAACCCGATTTGCTCTATCTAGCCCAGGAGCTGCGATCTAGAAAAAAAAAGTTAAAAAAATCCGGCAAATAACTTTTTCTGGATTTGACGATTGCCCAGACTCCAGAGAACAGAGTCAATGTGGAGTATAATTCTCGAATCAGTTGTGTGCTAGGCCTTTCCGTTTGGAATTCAAAACCCAGGAAGTAAAAAGTTAGTTCAGATGTAAGGGTCGACTTTAAAATCGATATCTCAGAATAATCCTAAGCAACCCGATCCAAATTAATTTTGTATGATAGAAAAATAATGGATCTTTTAGAATCCCATTTAGATATACCATATATCTTCGTTCCGGAGATATTGGATGTGAAAGTTGATGGATTTCTTATTTTCGCAGACTCCTAAAGATCCTCCCAGAAAACCAATTTCCACCAGGACAATGACCTGAAATGATTACCAAAGAACCATTATTTCGATTGGTTGTAAGATAAATCCAAAATTCCCATCCGTTCCGGAGATACAGGTCCTCCTTTTCGGTCAAAATTCAAAGATTTACATGCAAAGTCAGGAGAATCTATTTCGTTCAAGGGGAAGGTAATTCCAATACTTGTTAGGGAGCACTATTTTGGGCGAAAAAAACCCATTCCTTCTACTTCCGAGCGTTTAAAAACCTGATATTTGGTATGAATAAATGACACGCAAAAGAACTTTTCAATTGGTCCTGGCACGGATAATCCATGAATGCTCATGAAAAAAAAACCAATAAAATGGATCTCTCTCCATAACTTGTCCATTGAATTTCTGTTTATTTCAATTTAATTACTTAAAATATAACTTAATTAATTCCTATCAATTTATGACATTTCTGGATCAACTTCATCATCTGGATCATCTTGTCTGTTCCCTTTGGCATATGGATAAGAACCAGCTGTTTTTAAATAATACAACCCAACAGTACCAGTTGGTGTCTGATCACCCATTAAAACTGGTGTCCCATTGCATTTACCCGCTTTAAAAGTGTTCCAATCTGAGCATGGATATGCTAGAAATCCAATTTCACTATTTATTGATTCATTATAGAATTGATGGGACCGACCATGGCTGCAGGAGGCTGTTTGTTGAATTTAAATTATAAAAATGGGGATGTCTAATATTACATTTATTTTTTACTTACGTAATTTCGTCCATTCATAAATACAACCCGGTTGTATAGGAATTCCACCATTCGGATAAAAATCGGCGTGTCCGATTGGTCTCATAAAACCAAACAAATTTCCACATGAATGTATGATATCCACAAAATCTGCATCCGATTTATCTAAATATATATCTGGATCATCGTAACTTTCAAATAATGGTGATGCTGGATCTAGTCCAGTTACTCTTGGTATACGCCCGCTTTTTGTATAAGATGCTGCAAAACCAGCAACATGAGCCCCTAAACTATGTCCAATTATGTGGAACCGTTTCGGACTAGCAGTTCGATTGGTTATCAGATAATCTATTAATTCAGCTGTATATCGACCTACATATTTAGTTTCTTCAACTGCTAACGGATAGTGAATTGTAGAAGCTAGATCCTTCCAATTTACAGCTTGAAAATGATGTGTTACATTTTTAACAATAAGATTTGACGTATAATGTCGATCTTATACCTATTATATTGTAATCTCCTCTCGCTAGATATGAATCCTTAACATTTTGTACAAAGTCTTTATCCGGACCAGACTTCCATCCATGGATTATAATTTTCGTATCAACGTTTGGACGGAAATGTTTATCAAATTCGTTTATTGTATGTTCGGGTAATTGACGATCTAATTCCCTCCGTTTTCTAATATTATTTGCTCTATAATTTGATAGACAATTAAATGAGTGGTTCTTTTCCTTTCACCAAAGGATAGTATTAACTAATTGTAAGTAATTTGTTTCGTTTCGTATCTAAATTAAATAAATTATGCATATCAGAACTACCGCTGTAAGTTCAACGCGCCACGTTCAGTCAAAAACGTTCAACGCGCCACGTCAGTTTTTTGAATGGGAGCTTCGTTGGGGTTCACTGAACATCCGCTCTGAATATCTGACGCGCTCGAGTAAAACCCAAAATCCCCGCTTGGGCTCCCCTACTATAACAAACAAATGAATTCCCAAGGAGTCAGCACAATTTCTCATGTAGCACTTAATTTTAGAGTTAAATTAGCATAAATTGAGTCAACTGTCCGTTGTGGGACAGCTGAAGGTTTGCTGGGGATTGTGAAGACGTGTGGAAAGGGAGACGTACGCATTTTCGCTTTTTAACATCGAAATGTTATTTTGCTGTGTCCCATCTCCAAGAAGAAAATGTCTGCTTAAATTTGATATTAAATTTAAAGGTTCGTTGCAAAAATATAATTATTGCAAGAAAGTTTTGCAATTAATTGTAGCCGGCCGTCAAAATTCACCGTTTTAAAAAACGATTCGTAGCAACATGTCCCCTGTATTCGACTCCATTGAATTATCAACCAAACATCTGCGCACTTTCTATATAAATGACAGAAAATTAAAAGCAATTCTCCGTTGGTACGAAAATCGAAGTATCTACATTTTATTTGGACTATCATTTGTACGTAACTTGAATGTATCAACACCCCAATATACGATCTTTTATTATTGTTTGAAGGCAGATGTTACATGTAACATACGCCGGATGCATCACAGAATATTTCACCACTATACCTGATGAAAGCCGAGATGGCATCTCGAACAATAAAAAATCGTTATTCGCAAAGCCATCATTTCGTTCCTAACCGCTGATACATTCAGATCGAACTTCGTGAGAGAAAGGATTCTTAATATTTAAAAACTATTAAAATTAGTGAAATAGTCAATTTTGAATTATTTTAACGACGACGGTAAACCAATTCAAAAATTCTACGACGTTTTGTTTTCTATTTAGCTTTTAATTTTTTGATAATTTAAGAAATGGGTGGTACTGTGCCTTGTTTCATAAAAGCCGCCATTTTGGATCTTCGATTTTATTCAGATAGTTTTTAAATATTTTTACCAAATCTACGTTTGAATTTTTTTTATTAAAGAATAAAAAAAGAGTAATTAATCTACAGTAATAATCGAATATATTCTGTTGTAACTGGCTTTCCGCTTTCTACGTAGCAAAAAATTAAGAAAATGAAAAATGTCGGCGATCAATAATTTTCAAAGCCACCGCCTCTGCCCAAGCCAGTAGTCATTTCATACAATTTACCAAAAAAATAATAATTACCCGCCACCCCCGGGTACCAGGTAAAAACTCGTGTCGATAAGATTTTGTTCCCGAAGAGATCCCGACAAATAATAATAAATTTTTGTGGTCCTACGAAAAATGCGCATTATTTTAAAAAACAAGACACAAACATCCCCTTCGACCATAGATGTATTTTAAATATTTATTTAGAAAAGTAATCCATTAATTTACGAACAACTACAAACCACGAGCAATAAAAAAAAAATTTTGAAGCAAACAAAATATCTTTATTTCATCGTTTAAAAAAGTTGTGTGCTTGTCGTCCATTTTTAATTATTGTCAACAGAAATTTTTGAACAGAAATAAAAAGTATTTTGTGTTATGCATGAATGTTGCGGCTTTAATCAGTCCTATTCGAGAAAAGTCGCATGTAATTTGCCCAGATATTAATTATACATTTTGATAAATAAAATTTACAATCACTTCGTTTTAGAAGCTTGCGCGTTATTCAATATCTGACACTTTTTCACGATATTTGTATGGAAATTTTGTTTGCTGCGACGCTTTTATCCTCAACCTTAGAAATTTTATCCCATTCTGTACACTTATACTTATTTTTCTTGTATAATTTTAACTTAATATCTTCTCTTATATGTAATTTTAGATATAACTGGCTAACTACAGTAAATTACAGCAATTAATTGGCTGGTTTTAAAATGGTGAGATTGAAAGATTCATGGATTGACACGACGAGTGACGTAAATGTACAAGATTGATAAAATAATACTTTCATCTTCATCATCTCAATAAATCGTAAAACCTTTTTAATATTTTTTATCTATTAAATTCAGTGGTGTGCAGTCTTACGCGTCGGAGAAAGTAAAGCTAATCTACCCATTAGATATTTTACTGATTTTCTTTGAACATATTCCCGCGACTATTTCTCACCTTACTACTTCGTATATAAACTTAATCGAATAGACCCGACTTTTCTTGGTTTGAATATCCATGAAATTTGTTCGATGTTTTCCAAATTTCATATGCTTCTCTTTCTCATGTTTTAACGGCTTTTTCCCTAATTTTGGCCGTAAAAAGGCCTGAAAAATTAGAGAAATGTGAAACATTTTTTTGAAGCTTTTTTTGGGCAAAAAACTTGGAAAGAAATTAGAAAAAAATCCCAATAATTTGTAAAAAATTGTAATAAATCGAGCAAAATAAGAAACGTTTAGAAATAGTCGGGGAAAAGACAGATTAAAGTAACGAGTGGAGAAAGAAATGAAAAGGTGGGATATTTTGAGAAAAATCAGGAAAATCTTACAAAATCTGTTATGATTTCCCAGAAAACTTGTAAAGCAGTTCAGTATACGAGGGTTGCTCCAAAAGTTTCCGGAAAAGTAAAAAAGAAACTCAAATTATTCGCCTCTAAGTTCTATCCACTTTTCCATTCGATCGAACCAGTTATCAAAACATTTATTCCACTCTGAAGTTGGTATCTCGGAAACATGCTTTTTAAATGCATCCAAACGCTCGCCATAGTCGATGTCACCTGTTACGATGTTGGATACTGTTTTTTGAAGCACCGCGATTCTAATTTTTGAGCTTTTCTTTACATTTACACCAATCGATACGTGCCTTTTTTCCTATTCTGTGCAATCCAACGACTGCAAACATTTTTCATAGCTAAATGAACATGCAGAATCGATTTTATTGCAGTTATTTGAATGTCTAAGGTTACGGTATGTCACATGCTGATCCATTTTAATCATTTCTCGCACAGCATCGATGTTTGGTGGAACAAAGCATCAGTTTTTGGACGAATTTGACGAATTTCATCACCGAGACCGAGACATTTAAAGTCGAAGCTATTAAAACGAAACTAGTTGGCGAATTTTTGATCTGTCAGTGGTGTTTTCCTAAATAAATGTCAAATTTTACGAAATTCATATTGACAGAACCGGCAAACGCCATCTAGTGGTCTATTACAGGAACTTTAAGAGCAACCTTCGTAAGTAGGGATAAGTTTGAAAAATATATAAAAATTATAGGCGTCACGCTATGTCTCTGACGGACATCGGCGTATCTCTGGCTCCTCCGAAAATTCGATAAAAATTTTTGGAAGTAATTTTCATACAGAATTTTCCAAACATTTTCTTCGCGATTCGGAAAATGTAAAGATGCAGAATTGTTCCCAATTAAATAACGAACAAAGTAATTTCTCAAACAAAAAATTTGACGCCCATAATTTTGGTGAGGGTTAAGATGAAGTTCATCGTTGTAGTGCGATTAAAAGGACTGATTAAACATAAGACTTTAAAATTTGAAAGATTTTACATCTGAAACGGACATTGAGCAGACTTCTCACTGTTCATTTGATTCCTATTGGCTGTAAATGCTGTACGGTAAACTGTATATCTTCAATGTAAAAGCTGCTATTCGATAATAGGAAAATAAGTTAATAAAAGAAGTAACTTTTTCGAGTCAATAAGCTCCCAGTCTGCATGGGAATTTATTCTAGGTACAAACCTCTCGATATGGAGGTTATTGCGTTATCTTCTAGCCAATAATGTTGACCATTCTGGCTTGTACATAAAGTGTGGTGATAAAAATATCGACATCTGTTGCCAGGCAGCTCCAGAATCCCCATGAGTTTCTACTCTTGGTGGGTCCTTGATATAACTTAGTAGAAATTATATGGGTACCTTGGTCACAGTGGTGTGTTAGGTAATGAGATGGCAGACAATTTTGCTGTCTGGCCGGCCAAAAACTTTTGTTGAACCGGAGTTTGTATGTGGAATTAGCACAACAAATCTCTGGACACTTAAGCCGATTGAATTGTTTGGGAACTGGGCACCATTGCAGGTCCTAATCTTATGAATAGTCAGAGGACTGAAGACTGATAATTGTTATCCGTCAAAAAGGCGTTATAATTCAATGACAGCATCTCAATGGCCTAAAGATTGCAATCATGGATACTCTCATATACTATAACACAAATTCATGAATCGGGGTCCAAAAGAGCTAATGAAGGGCTCCTCTTCCTCCTTATTCAAGAGCTAAGAACAAATGTTTCTATATCCTTGCGGTGTAACACTTACAATGTGACTTTGAATTAAGTCGTTAATTACTCGTAATCGTGGATCCTTCCGAGAAATATTATTGCCCAATTTCAGTACTCTATCTCGAGATATGACGGAGTTTCAACCAGTTATTGTGTGCTAGGTACCGCCTAATCGCTATAATTTGATACCAATCATTTTAGGCTTATTTTAGGTACGCCTGTGACTAAAATTTCAGGTTGTTAGATTCATTTTTGAAAAGTGGCTCTAAAATCGGTTATTTCAAAATAGACCTTCTTTTATTAGTTAGAGGATTTAGAATCGATTTTAGGCAGTTAGCTACGAGAAATTCTGGTAAGTTTGGGCATCCCTTATCCAACTAATGAAAACGTCGTTCCTTGCTTTTTGTACGTTACAAATTTGACACTTCAAACCACGAATCTTTCAATTTACCGTCGAATTCTACGCCCCCGGAAAAATGTTTCCGTTTAATTTTCCTAATTTGAAAACCAGTTTGAACATTCTACGAAGCTTAAAAGCAATTTATTTTAATATAATCTTCAGATTTGATAGATTTTCAGATTTTAAGAAGAGCTAAGAGCTCCACGAAATTCTCTCCCTTCGAAGAAATTTTTCAATGAGTTCAAGCTATTTTAAAGTTTTAATTAATTTACCTTCTAACAAAGCAAAACACTATCCAATAATGTAATGCCTCTAAAAAGTCACCAATCATCGACACATTTATTTTATAATTTTCGACATTTTTTTTAATAATAAAATAACCAAAACCAAATTATTATTATAAAATCAAAAAAATCGAAATCAAATCAAAGAAATCAATCCCAAATTTCACAGTACGTTCGGCGGCGCCGTATCCATCGAATAACTTCGCATAACACACACATCGACAAATATTTTCTTGCACGCACACACGACGTACATTTGTTTTTAAAATGGGCGACAACCGTGGCACACGTGTATACGTTGGCAATTTATGTGAGAAAGTAAAGAAGGAGGACATTGAGGGTGAGTTTCTTAAATATGGTAAATTGAATTCGGTGTGGGTGGCATTCAATCCGCCCGGCTTTGCATTTGTCGAATTTGAAAATCGGGATGAAGCGGAGAAGGCTTGCGATATATTGAATGGAACGGAAGTGTTGGGCTCAAAGCTACGTGTTGAAATATCGAAAGGTCGTCGACCGCGTGGTGGCGGTCGAGGTGGTGGCGGTGGAGGTGGTGGAAGATTTGGTGGTGGCGGCGGCGGCGGCGGTGGTCGTGATCGTGGTGATTTCAGACGGTCAGGTGGTGGGGGCGGCGGTGGTAGATTTGGTGGTGGTGGAGGTGGTTTTGGCGGTGGTGGTGGTCGCGGAGGTGGTGGTGGTGGAGGCGGCGGTGGTTTTCGAAGAGGTGGTGGCCGTGGGGGCGGTAGTTTCGGCGGTGGTGGAGGTGGTTTTGGTGGGCGAAATGGTGGCGGCGGTGGTGGCTTTGGTGGACGTGATAATTTTGGTGGTGGGCGTGATGGTGGTCGCGATTTCGGCGGTGGCGGTGGCGGATTTCGAAGTGGTGGCGGCGGAGGGGGCAATCGATTTCGATCAAGATCGCCGGCAGGCGGTCGGGGTAGATTTTAATGATTAAGATTTTTTATTTTATTTAATTAAAGGGATTAGAAATTACGTTTTAATTATTCGTATTTATAAATGGCAACAAACAGAATATTTTGATTTTGTGAGCTGTAATATCAATATAAACATATTATTGTCAATTCGTCTTTTACTTTAGAATTTACTCTGGAGAGTTATTTTCAATAATTTTACTTAATCTTTGAAATTCAGAGAAGGAACGAAAGATGGATGTGTTTTAATAATGACAAAGTAAAATTGTACAAAAATAAGGAAATATAAACATTACATTATAGAGATTGTTGTTTTCATTCTTTACCCTCCCCTTAAGCTGCAGTAAGATCTACCTGTATTTTATGAACTTTTATTACTGCCAGATTTTATTTCAGAAACTGCCCTGAAAGCTGCGATATTCATTTTTACAGTAACCAGGAGCAATTCAAAATTTTTTTTTTACCCCTAAAATCATTTTATGTGAGCATCCCTAGTATAGACAATATAAATTGAATACTCCGTAAAATCGGTAAAATGTGTAGCAACGAGAATGAAGTCGTTAAAAATTAGTAAAAGTTATGAAGTCAGGGAAAATTTGGAATTGGTAGGAATTGTCTGAAAAGGATCGGTAGGAAAGTGAAATTTTAAACAGCAGGGATAGATCTTAAAAGGGTGGCATACCCGGAAAGAATTGCCGGGATTCCAAATAGTTTATGTAAAATAGGGGGGGTTGGAAAGTACTCTTCGGAAAGTCTTAAAATAGTCAAAAAATCTCTAATAACCAGGAATATAACCCCAAAAAATACGAAAAACTAGACCAAATAGAAAAAAAAAATTAATTTTCTTCTGTTTCAATTTTTGTGATATTTTCACTTTTATTTCCAACATTTTCCTGAAATTTAAAAATATTTATTCGAATTTTCCTCGGGCTTGGTTCCAAATATTTTTTTTTTTAGATTTTTCCAGACTTTTCTGATATTTTCCCTTTTTTTAATTTTCTCTCCAACTTTGGCCTACATATTCACAAGCCAACCTTTTCCCGATTATTTTTTAGCTTTTACGAACTTTTTGCAACTTTCTATCGGTTCACGCAACTTTTTCTGACATTTTCGGAATTCCTATATTTTTGTCTGATTTTTCCCTAATTTTCCTAATATTTTCCCGACTTTATCGTGTTATTTTCAAAATTTTCAGACTTTTTCCCAAGATTTTTTCAAACTTTTCACCGAATTTTTCTGCTTTTCCCGCAATAGGATTGCTTCCCGATTCTTTATCGTCTCCGATTTTTTTCGAGTTTGCCTGATATTTTAGCGATTTTTTTCAGCTTTCCCAGATTTTTCCCAATACCCCTCACATTTACTGAACTTCCACGATTTTATTTCAATTTGAAGAAGTTATTTTTATCGAAATTATGTATCTGAAGTGAGGAAGGATGAAAAATGGGAAGTTAATATTTAAAATTGTAGGGTCTCGCCTCTAACCCAGTGACCACTGTATACATAAATTGTTAATACTAACCAAAATGACATATAAAATAAACTGTCATAGAGTACAACTGATCTCATTACGATTCGCTAAAAGTTTACATATTTCTTTTCCTGATTTGCAAGTGCAACATTAGATAATATTGACTTAGTCTTCATAGGGGATCGCACTGATATCGCTCGTACCCTACGACCCCAAATTTGTAATAAAGCTAGCGATTTGAGAACAATAAAAAACCCTTCGTGAATTTTCACCATTTTGATTATTTTGGGGGTTTCATAGGAGATATAGGGTGGGAGGAATCTCTCTCTATATAATTGGCACCCACCGGGCTATAAAATCCAAAACATATAAACCTGGAAGGAAGTATAGAAGGTAGATTGATCGCAGCACACCAGATAGGTCTGAGAAAACACATTTTTGATCTCATTCTCTGGATCCGATACTGTGTCAACCATGGTCATCGTAAAATGGCGATAACTCCTGCACAGAGAGTCCAGTTAAATCTCCAATGGTATCAAATTAATCAGAAGCCCCCATAGAATAGACCTATATTTTCTTTTTACGATAATATCTAAGAATATCTAAAGTTGGTCAAGATCAACCAACTCTTAACAACCCATCGCCACTTATTGGTGATGCAAGTATTATCAAAGCTAATTTAAAAGATAAACCATATGTTTTGTATGTGGAATGGATTGATAGTTTTATCTTTTATTAGTCTTTGACATTAAAATTACGAAATTCGAAATCTCAAGTGTTTATGATAAAATCTAAGACTGAAGTGTAAATGCACTTCATCTTATTCTTGCTAAACGAATTTAATAGTCACAGAAATCCTTTTAAAAATTACCCGGCTTAGAATTTCCCAACTGACGTTATTTGAATACGATTACCTTGAATATAATTCAAAGCCGATTTGACTTTCGATGGACATGGATTTGGCTCGGGCGTTTGGTCTATCAGATGATGGTGGTTTTGTTAACAAAGCTACTTGTAATTGTCCGTCCCCATCTGGAAAGTACATCCAAGTTTTCCCGTAATCTTTAATATCCAAGGTATCTTCCGAATCAATTTTTATCACTAAGAGAGCTTTGAAATTCGAAGGATAATTTAGATAAATAAATTTTTAAACTAAAATATAACAAAATATACCAAATATAAGAAATGTTGTTTTAAATATTAAATTTAAATTTCTCATTTTTTTTTAAAATTAAATTTATTATTTATTTGAAAGTCGGATTCAGCAAATTTATCACTTGAATGAAATTTCGTAGGGAAACCACCTGTCTGTTCACGTGTATATCCGAATTTGATTTGAAATTCAATTCAGTTGAATTATTTATTATTACCGAACGAATTAAATATATCTACGAATAGGAAAACTACTTAAGTTTAGTCTTAAGGCCCTTTTATACTCCCATGCAATTTGAAAAGCTTTCGCAAATTTTCACACACAAATAAGTTTGTAAATTTGCATGTGGCGGCACGTTTCCGCAAAATTGCAGTCACAAACAAATTTGCATGCACACGTAAGTTGTACGCTGATTTTCATTCACAAATAAATTGCGCAAGTTACATGAGCGTATAAACCGACCTTTAAATTTTCTTTTGTTGGAAACAAAAAATTTCCGTTAGATGTTTAATGGGCTTGCGGAAGAATGTCTATTCGATTGTAGAACCAGTTGACCCAATAAAGAGTTCACTTTTTTCGGTCGATTGATAACGAAAAAAGTGTCTAGATTGACCACTTTTTATTGCTGCTAAAATACGACTTACTTTGCGATAGTTTAATTATGTTTTTTGCTTATCGCTGGATTGCATTATAATAAAAATGCATTTCATTGCATATGATATAAGTGTGTTCGTTGGTGCAACTATTTTAAATCTTGCATCTCAGAATGGTTTAATTCTAAAAATCAAGCATTAAGTAATACTTCATTCTGAGGTGAGATTTAAGTTTGAAATTAGATTCCGTAGAATTAAATGGGCCCTGCCTAATTTTCCAAACAACATACGAGAACTTAATTTCCTTATCATATTTAGTTTGTTAAGTTTTTAAATTAATAAAAGTCATTTCATTATGGACAATAAACCAGTGGCGTGCGGTCAACATCTCCGTAAGGTGTGCAGAATTTTATGACCCCTTAACAAAATGTTACCGCCTTTATCATAATCGTTTTCTTTATTCAAGAGAATATTACTCAGTGCTATTACAAGAGTGCATACCGAATATTTTCTTTAGTCGTAAAAACGCAGAAAGTTGCTTTGACACTTAGGTAAAAATAAGAATAATTAAATATTTCGGAAAAGTTTAAATTTGTCTAAGAAAAATCAGAAATGCGTGAAGGCGCGCAGAGAGAAATTTGAAAATCGAACATTGCGACATTTCATCCGGATTTCCCGATAATTTCTTCTAATCTTCGGATTCAAAAAAATGTAATGATGTAGGATGTTTATAAATTAGTTGAGGAAAAATACAAAAATATAAAAACTAAACTTCTTGTACAAAAGCTCTGAAAAAATTTAAAAGCTCTCAGAAAGCTTTATTTTCGGAACCTAATTTTTTTTGTTTTAAAATCTATTTTCTATCCAAATAACAATCTTTTTTACGAAAGTTCAAATTTTCCCATTAAAAAGCTTCTAAAATCTCGTAAACTTATTGAAAGTAAAATGTCATTGTATACAATTTCGAATCTACTTTTTATCCGATTCATTAAATTTAAATGAAATATGGGATTTTCGCTGGAAGTTTGTTCAAAATATTAAAAGCGCAATGAAAGCTCTAAGCTTCGAACTTAATTTTTTACGTTTAAAAATTTAATTTCTATCCAGATAACGATTCTTTAATAAAATTTCAATTTCTTTCAAAATAAAGCTAAAAAAATCTCAAAAGCTAAATTTAAAGCTTAAAATTAAAATGTAATTTTATATAATTTGGGATTCAATTCATTAAATTTAAATGAAACATGGAAATTCCGCAGGAATTTGTCCAAACTATTAAAAGCGCAATAAAAGCTTTAAGTTCAAACTTAATTGTTTACATTTAAAAATTTAATTTCTATCCGGATAACGATTCTATAACAAAATTTCAACTTTTTCCACAATAAAGCTCTACTAATCTCAAAAGTTCGTTGAAAACTTAAAATTAAAATGTCATTTTATATAATTTGGAATCGAATTTTTATTCTATTCGTTAAATTTACATAAAATATGACATTTTCGCTAAAAGCTTTCTCAGCCCATTGTAAGCTCAAGGAAAGCTTCAACTTTCAAACTTAATTTTTAACATTTTAAAATCTATTTTCTATCCAGACATAGATCCTTTCCTGAAATTTCAAATTTTCCCCAGAAAATATGCTTCAAAAATCTCGAAAGCTTATTGAAAGCATTTAATTTATACAAAATTTCAGAGGGCAAAGAAGGACAATGAATGCCTTTATGATAATTTGCTTTCAATTCAATTCAATTCAATTGTATTAAAGCTTTTGTAGAGTTTTTAATTGTCCACAGAGCTATTTAACGAAAGTCTCCGATTGCATTTAAATTTATTTATCGGGTGATAAAAGAGATTTGATAATGAATAAAATTATATTTCAATCAAAAACTTTCGATTAGCTTTTGGAAGTTTCTTAAAGCTCTTTTAAGATAATTTTAAATTTCAATGACGTTTAATTATTCGGATAAAAAATAAATTTTAAAACAAATATAGATATAAAACTAAAATAAAAAGATTTCTTCCAGCTTTTAATTTTCCACGGAACTTTTAAACGAAAATTCCGAATTTCTTTTAAATTTAATTTATTGGGAGAAAAATTATATTCTATACTGCCTAAAATAATATTTTATTAAAAGCTTTCGATGAGCTTTTGAAACTTAAAGATTTTCGGGAAATCTTCAATTTCACTCATTTTAAATTGTTAAAAAAATTGATGGGAAAAGAGCTATTAAATAAAATAATTTAAGCTACAAACTTACAGCAATTTTATATGTGCTCTGGGTCTTCTGTAAATTAGAATGCACGCCACTGCAATAAACGTATACGGTATATAAATAAAAGTTTACGCTAAAATATTACCGGAATTAAGTTGATAGCATTCATATGTAGAAAAATACGAGTAAATTATCAAACATAATATTAAGATTTTTTTTTAAAATAATTATGAATTAATTAATTGAATATAAATCATTCTAATCGGTTTGGTTTATTTAAATTTATTTTTAGAGAAGCAAAATTTCCGTCCTTAAAAAAATTATAAAATGTACAAAAATGGTCGTAAATAAATGTAATTAATAAGTAAGTTACCCTTTGTTTTACCCTTAATGAACTTAACTCCTTAAAGAAAATCTCATTTACTATTTTTAAATTTTCCGGTCAACCGTTTGTTTCATAAATGAGATTTTCCTTTCAGGTATATGAACCATCTATGGGTCTCAAATAAAAGCGATAATAATAACAATAACAATAATCATAAATTTTCACATAATTTCCAAACAAATTTCGTATGCTTTCTGAAAAGTTCATTTCATATGGAGTTTTCCACCTTTTCCCCTGTTTATTCTAATAAACTTACCTTACCGCATAGAAAAACGCGCAACCCATAAATTAGAAAGCGTATAAAATTGGAACGATGTTACGTTGGTTTTATATATGAAAAGGATATTGAGCGAGAATATCTCAACCCCACGGAATGAGAATAGGAAAATGATGGAAGAAAATTCTAATTTGTCTGTAATATAATTTTGAATTTTCACAATATTATGTCAACAGAAAAATGTGTATTCCTTTTATTATATTATCGCACCTTAGTCAGTAATTGTGGTACACCTAGATTATGAAGTAGATGGAAGAAAACTTTTCCTTCCCTTAGTGACAAAAGGATTTTCCTTTTAACCCATTGTTCAAGAAATTTGATTTAGATATTATTCTCCTATGACAAATTTCTGTTCATTATCTTACAGCTAAAAACCGGTTCGTACCAGTAAATTAATCAAAATGAATAGGGAGTTCTTCAGATATTTTCTAACAGATATCCTTATGAATAGCGGAACTAAACACAGCCAGATATTGAAGGTCTATTGTTCATATTGTAAGCTATAGTTTTTAAATGGGAAACTTTTCCTTTATTATCGATAAATTATATCCCTAAACCTGTTATCAGAGATCTTATATTATCAGAAGTTTAAAAAACAAATCAGGGAAGAAAATATTCAACGCTAATTTCTTAATTTTTGGGAAAATTTAGATCGATTGCAGTTGGACGGACCTAGGGGATAAAAATATCCGGATATATTCTGGCCGTAATTATATGTAAATCAAATGATAAGGAAATAATAATTTGATTTCAAAATAATCAATTTTATTATTTAATATTTAATTGAAAAAATGATTTCAATTGAATGGCACAAAAAATTAATTAACTAAACTAATTTAACTAATTAATTAATTAAATTCATTTAAATAAACACTTAAAACAATAACAATGTTGTTCATTACTTGAAATAAGGTTATGAATTTAAATAAAAAATTAAACTTACCATTAAGGGGAGGTAGCATTTTAGATGGCCAAAAAATAAATGTTTTTTATCAATTTTTTTAGGGGAGAAGGAATGGAAAAACTGCAGTTAAAAAACATAGGTTCGTGAAGAACGCGTTCAAAACTTTGAGATTCGCTTTCTATATGAATCAATCATTGATTTCAATGGTTTTACCTTAAATCCGCCATTCCTAGGGCATAGTAAAAATCCCTTGAATATTTAGATGTGAGAATGAATTTTTTTTTATTTGAAAGTCAAAGAGACTAACTTCTTAAATAAGAAGTAATAAACTGTATATGGATCGAATAGAATATCTTAACATCGACTTTGGGCGTCAATTTAAAAATAAAACTTGTGATGTAGTAAATCACCAAAATCATCCATAGAATGATTTTACTTCGAAATTTAAGGATTTTAATTTCTCCGAGAAATTACAGACATTTCCTTCAAAAATCATAGAAAAGAAAATTGTCTGGAACTTTAGCTTCAACGAAATTTTCAAATGTTCGAAAATAATCGAAAATCTCGATCTCAAATAAATGATTTTTTAATATAAATTTAAAGCTACGATTACATTATATAGAATAACACAGATTATCTGTACAATTTGAAACAGATTATCTGTTCTTAGTGTAGAAGAGTCAGACAAAAAATCGTTGTCTGTGCATGAATGCAACGACAAAAAATCTAAAATTGAACAGATTTTTGGTCGTAGTGTAATCATAGTAAAAATCGCTTGTACAAATAATTTGTGCGTTGTTGCGCAGACAATATCTGTGGATCTGTGTTTGTTCCTACATATTCACAGATAAATTGTCTCTCACTAACATTTTTTAATTTTTGTTTAATTTCGTTCAACCTGTTGTGCTTTTGAAAAATATTCTTATCTATTTTATTAATTATAAAGATGGAAAAACGAATAAAAGTAATGAAAATGATAATGAAAACGAAACCTTTTTCGTTGATGATGACAATTCGCAGGAAATTTTCATATCCTTGCTGAAAAAAAAGCGTAAGCTAGTGCCGAAAATAGAGCATAAATGGACAGAAGATGAATGTATTAAATTAATAAAATGTGTTATTGAGGCCGGTAATTTGGGATTTTGGTACCTTTGGATATATAGCAAAACACCTACGCGAGATGCAGCATGGCGTGAAATAGCTGTAGAATATGAAAATTGTAGTATGTCGGAAATGCAAACTAAATGGCAAGATTTGCGCACTCAGTACTGGATGGAAAGCGAAAAATTAAAGAACACGAAATCGGGCCAAACTGCAACCTTAAGACAGATAAAATGGCGTTTCTTTCAAGCGATGAATTTTGTGGAAGCCGCCGAAATTGTACTCTGCGAAATACGAAATAAGTACTTGAGAGAGTGGAACGTCTTACCAGTAGATGGGTGTTCTGCTTCGAGAAAAGCGGCGAGACAAGCTTCAATAAATAATCGAAGCTTTCCGTTGTCATACGAGTAAAATTCTTAATTTCTTCGAGTCACCATCCCTCAATTCCGACATTAATTTCACGTAGAAACCTTCTGTGTCCCGTTGCTTCACGAAATCAGATACTCAAATTCTACGTTTCTCTTCATCTTCCAACAAATACGCCCCCAATATAATTATTGCAGCTGCTTTTTTTTTACGTTGGCGTGTTGACATTTTTTCCATAAAATCTGTTAAACTATTATATTTTCTTTATTTTAATTGCCGAACTGTCTACCAATTCATATAATTTCTTTGAAAGCAATCTTTGCGCACAGACAACATTGCAGATATTTTTGGCTGCACAAACTGTTATCTGTTATAAAAGTGTAATCGTTGTACAGACACAAGAAATACGTCTGTGCGATTGACGTCGTTTGTCTGGACGATTTTTGTCTGTGATAGATAAAAATATCTGTGACTTTTTTTTTGTCTGCGCAATTTCTCTGTAAATGTAATTGGATGTACAGACAAGTCCGTCAGTCCATTTAAATGCACAAACTTTACACAGACAAGTTGCACAGATTATCTGTGGAATTTGACTGTAGTCTAATCGTAACTTTAGGGATCAACTGGGCGGATTTAAAAAAAAAATTATTTTGACCGATTTACACTATTTATGAAATGACCTCAAAATTAGCCAATTTTTTGGAGCTGTTTTTTCATCCGGGAAAATGAAGAATCGAAAATCCAGCCAGTTGATCCCTAAGTTAAGTCATTTCGATCATTAATAATGAAACGAAAGGTAAATCGGATGAAAAATACAATCTGTAGGCTGTCCAATGCAGTTAAAAAACATTGATTCGGGAAGAACGCGTTCAATGTTTTTGAGATTCGCTTCCTATATGAATGAATCAATGATTTCTATATATGGATCGAATCGTATATCTTTCTAGAATATCTGGGCGATATTTCAGAGGCCTAGAGCAGAAATGCCTTACTTCCTGATAGCATTTTAAATCACCTATTCATCTGTGCAAAGTTTCTCAGGCTCCTAGTAGCATTTTTGAAAAATTACGTCTTCGTTGGGGGCAAGGGGGGTGGATGTTTTTATTTCTAACTATGACGATTCCCCTGTGCAATTTTCGTGTAGCCAACTTTTGAGTTTTATGCACTGTATCCAAGATTCAGGTTATCCAAACATAACATAAAGTTAAAGCAGTACATACTCTACGGATACTTCTAAATATTTTACAAAGTATATTATATTTATGTATACGAATATTCGAATATTGATATTGAAATATTAAAGATATTAAACGTTATTATTTTTAAAGTTCCCAACTCCATGATAAATATTTTACAATTCCCTAATAAATGTATTACAGTATTTTATTATGACCTTTCCTTCTATAAATAAGGAGGGGGGTGGGGGGGGGGGGGGGGG
>JANTOP010013995.1:0-14504 GCA_027564815.1 Symmerus nobilis | reverse complement strand
ATTTAATTTTATGCTTTCTGAAATCTAGATTCATAAAAATAATTATTCAATTTATTTGTTATCACATTTATTTAAAAAATATATTTATTTATAGTTTGTGTAGGTAATTAACTGGATTTAAATTTATTTGCTACTATTTCGAAACTAATATAATACGTCAAAAATGTAAATATTTCTCTCAGAAGCATTTTATTAAAGTAATTTATTAATTTTATTCGGAAGTCTTTATATAAAAATTAAATACGTTTTTAAACGACACTATACTTAATTAATCAATAATTATAACTTAAAATTCAATATAATAAATTAATAAATAAAAATTGGAAGAAAAAATAAATATCTTAATTAATTTGAAATCATCCGGTACCATGTCGTCCACTTTCAAATAACCCTTTCTTAAAGAATGGTGAAAATTCGATGAGTGTATTTTTACTCAAACCGTTACCATTCGCCCCTTCATAGATGGGACACTGTGGAATTTTCGAGCAAACCACCAACAATCGTCGTAAGTATGTTTCCAATTGGCGTCGCCTATTTCTAGCTACCGTTTCACTTCTACGTGCAAACAATTCACGACGTGGGAACGATAAAGTACTGATCTGTAGTGGATAAAAATTGTAAAACGAATTCTGTATAGAATAAGATTTTTACCAGTACCTTATCACCATAGCAATTTTTCATGCTGATGTGTAACTCTCGGAAGCGACTGAATCGACGTAACAAGGTCCATTTGTCATCAGCTAATGAAATTAGGATTTCATATTCAAAATGTGTCTGCTTGCCAGCGCCACGTATTAAATAGCTAATTATACTAATACAGTATTCAGATTCAGCTGTTAAAGTAAAAAATTAATTTGTAAAAATATTTTGTGAAAACTAGTGACTCGAAGTACTTACGATAATTTTGAATGGAGGGTAAAGACCGATTAATACTCGGTGAATATTGACTAATATCTTCACACCGTCTAGAATCAAGCAGTGTTCTGATCGCACTACCATTACTACCCGGGCTACGGCATATTTCACTGTCTGAAGCACAGTATCCATCAAGAGAATGATGTCGATCAGTCAAAGTAAAACCATTATCCTGTAACTCCTTTTCTAATTTAAAATAATCCTTTTTCATTTCCTGCAATTCAGCTATTCGATCATTTAATGTACACTTATCACATTGATCAGTTTCAAGAATTTTCATAATTTGTGCTTTTTGTTCGGCAATCCGTTGCCGCAATTCATTCATTGCGCACAAAGATTGTGTTAGATGAATGTCCGCTGATGAATCACCATCATCTGGACATGATGATGAACAAGATGTATGGTCGTCATCTGTCATAACATCCGGGTCACCGGAACTTGCATTTTCGATTAGCAGATCATTTTGTGCGGTTGGTGATTGATTGATTTTAGATGTGGCACCAAAACTAACACCACTATCGCTCATTAATGAACTAGTTAATTGCGTTCTCGATGCATCAATTACAGATATGATCGAACTTGATGCACACATTGGTGTAGAATATTGTGTCGAACAATCGGATGTGGCCGTATGAAATGTATCGTCACACGTATCCAATAATTGTGTCGATGCTTTGAGATCATATGTATCAGTTTGGGCGTCCGATTCTGTGGTTGATCGGATTATATTCAGTTTTAAGCTTAAATTTAAATTAAATTGAGACATAAAAAAAAATTAATTAATTAATCTCTCTTGTTTATACCTCTCTTTCTTCAGTTTAATTACACTTGCATCGAATTCAATTTTTTCCGTCTTCAAAGATTTTTGTTCATCGTCTACGCCTAATAATTTCTCATCTAATATTGCTAGTTTTTCTGAACAATCTTTAAGTAATTTTTCCTTATCCAATAAATCTAATTCGAAAACTTGTATATCACCTCGCTTGAAATATATGAAAACAATAAAATGTTTTATTTTATTTAAAATGATTTTAAATTACCGCTTTTTGAATGGTATCACGAATGAATTGGGAAGCAAAATTTTCTAAGTGTTTTGATACTTGCAGTAACACTTCGCTCAGATCGTCCGTATCAGTCTCTGGAAGCTTTATATCAATCTATGGAAATCAATGAAATGTTGAGAAGGATAACCATTATTAAAAATTTTTTATTTCGTAATTAGTATCATAATTCAATCGTAATATTTTACATTTATAACTATTTATGTTTCGTATTGTTTATATTGTTTTAATATATTTTCAAAATTGTCTATAGAGGCCCATCACAATGTCGCTCATCACTGGTATTTATATATAGTCAATTATAAAAACAATCAAATCGTAAGGAAATCGAAATGAAAAAACAACATTTACTATATGGACGATTTTAATCTTGATTCCGTTACTAAAAATATTTGAAACGAATTACAATGAGAGTTCGAAGATAAAACAGGCTGACAAATCTTTATAACAAGAAAAAATTGGAAATTTAGTGATGAGCTACGAGAAAATTACAAATAAAAAAATATTAACATGTTAAAAGACTAATAGGACCTACTCTGGATAGGTTTCATGATATTTTCAACATCACCAGTGATGGGCCATTACGGATATGACATATGTTATTATTTATAACCAAATTATATTAAAACTAATAAAACAATTATCATGCAATTATAATTAAAAATTAAAATATGAATAAGTCGGTACAAATAAAAAATAAAAATAAATTAAATAAAAACCTCATCTAATTTTCCGAAATCTTGTAATTCTTGCAATTCCTTGGCTGCATACTCATAGAAATCACGTTTCTTTGAATCGAGCCGAGTTTGTAATGCCGATATTTGTCTCATGATTATATCTATCTAAATTTTCAATTGAATAAACAAAATGTAAAATTAAAAAATTAATAACTAAAATTAAAACTGAAGCACAGCAACTAAAACTACTTTAGACAAACTAATTATTTAAGTATTACTTAATGTATATTGTATGTACCTGCTTATTAAATCCCTTAGGTTATAGTTATACCGTTATACTACTGTAATGATGAGGCCCTTTGTAATATACGAGGGGTTGAGATATACCCCCAAATATAAGGGAGAGTTCGTCTGTGTTATACACAAACTCGGGAAAATATGTAGAAAATACAGATGACAAGATATTTTTACCTTATCTCTTCGTTCGCATTCTCCAAAGAAATGTTTCGATTCACTTATGCAATTATTATAAATAAATGAATTTTTCTTTAATGTCATTCTTGAATCATTAGAAAAATTTATGTATTATTTATTATAATCAAAGTGTTTGCCGCTAACAATTCTACGCGGGGTCAAAGGTCACGAAAAATGTTTCCGCTCGCGTTTTTCGTGAATATCTTGTTAGCCATTACTTTTAGCTTTACTTTTCTAACGATGGAAAAATAATTCTACGGTATTTACGAAATGTTTTCATTAAGAAAATTTTTTTCATCCTCTGATTTTAGGGAGATCGATACAGGGTACCCCCATGAAAAAGAACATTATTTTGAAAATGGTCATAATTTACCGGAAAATTGAAAATTTAAAAATTTGAAAACATATTCAAGTATGTGATAATCAGATTGATCTGTAAAAAATTACACATATTTCCATATGTTGAGTAGCGAGTTTATTAAAAATGTAAGAAACTCGAAAATTTTTCATGTTTCATTTCATTTCCTATTTCATATCATAATTCTGAATCCAATTAATATTTTTTTTATTCCTCAGCCAATGTGTTTGTAAAACCCGGTTGTAATAAAATGGTTTTTGTATATCTAAATGCATCTTGATTTCCTAACTTCTGTCCAGGATTGCAGTGACTAGCGAGTCATGAGTAATTTAATAGTTTTCCGTTCTATTCCAACCTCCTTTGCATAATATACGATTTAAAGTCCGTCCTTAAAACCTTAAAGTGCAGAAAATCTCGAGAAAAGGTGGATAAATTTTGGGAAAATACGTGTAACATTTTGAAAGTCGTAGAAAGTCGATAAAAATCGTGATAAGGCAGAAAAATACCGGTAAAGTTTATAAATCTTAGGAAAATTCAGGCAAATCCATCAATATCGGGACGCAGGCCAAGACAATATTCAGAGAATTCAATTAAATGCAGGAAATATTCAGGAAAAGTCAATGGAATTGCTAAAATTTAAAAGAAAGTTAAAAAAGTCGGTAAAAGTCGCGGAACGCGAGATAAAAGTCGGCACAGAAAAATTTGCTAAACTCGGGAAAAATTTAACAGCCATAAGACAATGTTAGAATATCAGAAAAATTTTCGAAAATAACGACAAAGTGGGAAAAGTCCGTAAAAGCGGAAACTTTCTAGAAAAAGAGGTAAAAAAAATTGAGAAAATGTGTAAAAAAGAAGAAGAAGTCGACCTAATTAAAAGGGGAAAACTCGGTTAAAATTCGGAAGTATGCAGGAAACGTCAGGACAAATTGGAGAAATTTCAGGAAAATGTAGAGAAAAATCCAATCAAAATAGGGGTAAATTGGCGCAAAAGCAATTTCTGAGAAACTTCCTATAAATTAGAGAAAATCGGGATGAGTATAAAAAAAGAGCCTAGTTATGTTTCTAAATTCCTATCTTTTTTACAGATTTTTTTATTGCTTTTGACTATTTTAACAAAAGACATTAATTCTGCGGATAGATCTCCACTCCACAGCTAGAAACTAGTGACACAATTCTATAGAACTGAATAACTAGTCAAGTAGACATCTAACTGTCTGTTATGAGGCAAGTCAGAAATCTGGTAAAAAGTCTGGAAGAATCCGGAAAATGTAAGAGAAAATGCATTCATGACTTTCGATGCAGAAATGCCTGACGTCCTAACATCTTTTGAAAACCAATTCATTATGCTCAAATGACTGCAAATAAAACTTAATTTCTCAAAATAATCGTAAGAATAGGCATTTCCAACTTATTGCCAATCATTTGGAGTTGATCTGAGGTATGCCTATGCAAAATTTCAAGCTCCTAGGTGCGTTTTTGAAAAATTTCTTAATTAAATATCTCAAAAATTTCTTAAGTAAGAAGTAATAAAATGTAAATGAATCGAAAGATACATCCTTCAACAGTATCTGAGCCAAATTTTATGACTCTCGTTACAGAAATGTCTGACTTCCTAATAGCTTTTGAAAACCAATTCATTATGCTCCAATACCAGTCCGAAAATTATTATTTATTGGATTATTTTTTTAATTTCAAAGTAGAATAATTTAAAGGATAATCTGAATGATCTAAAAGTTATCCTGAGGAATTCTAGAAGGTGTCCTCTACGTGCTCTGCACATTAGACTGCACGCCACTGCTCTTGACATTCTATCGTTCGCTAAATATACTGACTGTTGAGCATAAATTACAGAGCAAGAATCATATTTTAACCATTACCTTTGAACCAAGAAATCAGCTATCATTTTCTTCCCCTGTATAATTTGCTTGATTAGGAAAATGAAAGTATTGATCCAACGTGATTTTCACGTAAGCAAGCATGTCTCCGATTTCAATGAAATTCGGCATATATGGCTGTCGCTAAAAGGTTCTAGATGAGCTCTACAGTTTACAGACTAATTTTGTGAATAAACTAAGTGGAAAATTCTTAAAACTTGGAATTTCAATTAAGCACTTTACGACAGCGGGCTTAATTTTGTAAATTGTGCTGATTTCTATGAAATTCACTATTCATCGTTTTCTGGGGTTGTCTAATTCGATCAGAATTTATTACACCAAAAATAAATTCTAAATTACTAAATTAATTTAAATATGGCAACTGTTAGCTATTTATTGACAACGTTAATCTTGGTGACCTCTTTGTTAATTAATATTTCTCTGTTGTCCATTTCTACGTAAAATATTGTTAAACGAAATTGGGTTAGGACTAAATGAAATTGCAGGAGTTAATCACAGTGATTTAAGTGACAGTATACGCAGTATAAATTCTGAATCTATCTATCGTCCTTCAAGTGAAATTAAAAGATTTTTCAATTCGCCCTCCCGTAATTTGTAATTTGCTCTAAGTATTGAGCGAAATATTAGGTGATCGAGACATAATTACTACAAAGCTTTTAAGTTTTAGTGGCATACTATATTAATAGTACATCTATATTATTGAGTAGCAAAACAGGAGTAGGAGGAATTTTAATATACAATTTGTTAAGATAATGACGTATATCGTAAATCCTTTGAGAAACTTAGTAATGATGAGATTAATTTAAATAAATTTAAATTTCATTTTAGATTAACCGGACAATATTATTGATTTTAAAAATGAAAATGTTATATTATTTCTATTTCTATTGTTAGTTCTATTATTTATTTAAGCCCCTTTAGCACTGCTTTGCTATCTAAACGACTAATTCAAATTTGATTATTGTTACAATTTGCACACTAAAGGAGATAAAACTACATTAAAACATACTAACTCTATCGATCGTTTAATGAACAATCACCTGAAATATTCTACTAAGCTTCCTGAATTACTGAGCAAAATAGTAGATAGAAGATAATATTAAATCTACTAAAAATAAATCATGTCTTATAATTAAAACAAAATTACAAAAATGAAGTATGAATGTTTGAAATTAACTAATTCAAACAAACTTACTTGGGTTTTACTATTATTTTTCTCCCAATTTAACATTTCTCGTCGAGCCAACAATTCCCGCTCTCGACATTCAAATATCGCCAACGAATTAGATTGTGATTTTATTAAATTGTCTAATTCCCAAGCCAGCTTATCAACTTTGGTTTTATATTGCTCGTACATATTGACACGTTCCTGAAAATAAAATCCATTTAGTTTTATGTAATTCAATTAGTTAAAATTTAATTTAATCGTACAATATTTAATTGTTTCAAAGCATTTTCAATGGTTTCTAAAATTTTTCTATGCTCCTGCTGTAGATCCGGATCATCACGAGATATTGGTTCGGATGGATAGTATTGTCGATGATCCCGTCTCATTGGACTTGTAAATATAATTTCATCGTCACTGCAACTATTTTTTTAGAAAATTATATATTTTAAAAATAATGAAAAGAAATTAAATTACCAATAAATTGAACTATTTAGATTTTCTCGTGATGCCGCTATAATTGATAGTCTCGACAAATCCAATCTAGATCGACTAGCATCTTTTCGCATTATTGCCGCTTCTGTTGGATTATTATACCGAAACATATTGGTTCGACCCAATAGTAAAATATCACCTTGACTAATACGCGTTGGATCATTTATAAGACTTGCATTCAACCAACATTGTGCTCCTGGCTGTGGATAAATGGTAGCAATCCCATCGAACAATGATATACTACAATGTTCTGATAGAATTTCGATGCCATCCAGAACAATATCACGTTCTGTGTCCGCATCATTTGTACCAATTGTTGTTTCACCATCGTTTAAACTATACAATGTAACGCCAGTGCTCACATCATCATGAATTCCAATTAAATGTGGCTGTTCCGAATCGAGCACCACACCGACACCCGACTTTCGTAACCCCAACGATTTCTGTTCGCGTAATATCATTTGTGCTTCACGCCACTTCTCCGTCCATTCTTCCGTTAACACTTTCTCTTGGGCCTCCTTTTTCATGAGATCTTCCAACATTTTTGACATACCCATTTCAACTGGATTACCCATCAACATTGATTTCAATTTCATTATTTCATCTCGTAATTCACGAATCAATTTAACATTTGGATCCTCATTGATCGTTGGCTTGTTAATGATATTTTTCGCCCGATTTGCATATCGTAACGTACTTAACGTTTCACTGTAATTACAATCGGCCGGCGATATTGCAGCAATCATTATTGTCTTACTATTTCCGCCGAGACTGTCTTTTAACAGCCAAGTGAGCACTGAATCCCGGTACGGTATATAAAGTATTCGTTTATTTGAACCGGTCGGTGCAGTCGTTGTGGTTGAATGTTCAGCCAATGCGGATATAACACTACCTAATGTAACGAGAGATTTATTTATATGGGCACCCTCCTTCAAACGTTGACCTGTTGCACCGGTTGCGTTAGCCCGTTCGCTACCAGCCAAATCAACTAAGTGAATTTTTGATACCGTTTCGCTTGGCATATTTTCCATAAAGCCGGCCTGCACAAATGTTATCGTAAATATTGCATGACTTCGACTACTCGTATCATTCATATTTGTGCTCGCCGTTGTTCGGAGAATGTTTCCTTGATTAATACACTCCTGAATTTCCTCATAATTACAAACGGGATGTTGGGATAAGTCCTCAACGTACGGTCCAAGTGTACGATGTTCCCGGACACGTAATCCGTGGCCGAGATTCTGGGCACCCAACAAATCCCTAACCCGTTCATTGTATATTTCTAAGTAGCTGACTTGTGTTTTATATCCGACACCCGATTCTTGTCCCAATTTCATACGATTAAACATTGACTTACAGATTCGTGGTATTAATCCCAACTCATCTGACGTCCCCATCATTGTAAATGTTTTACCGCTACCCGTTTGACCATACGCAAATACACAAGCGTTATAACCTAACGAATAAAAATTCAAATTTTTATTTATGAATCTTCGAATTTTCTATAAATTAATTACGACAATAGTTAAAGAGGAATAGTATTTTATTAATGATGGTTTTGAGAATTAAGGTATCATTATTATCGGTTATCTCTATTCCCTAAGTAGGTACATAAATATCGGATAATTGTAATTAATTCAATGTTGTATTTACTTGAGATATTATACAATTTCAACAGTCAGTTTCTTAAATCAAGTATTAGTTAAATTAAATTCTCTATAATCACTAATCATCAGTTATTTATAGATTTAACCTTAATAGCCTCAACCAACTATTTATTAGTAATTCTTATATAAATAAAAATGGGTATCAGTTAATCTCCGAAAAACTAGTATATTTTAGTAGAACAGATAATTAACATAGAAGAGTAAATTAGAAAGGGAAATTGATTTTTGTTCAATAAAATTTTTATAGTTCTTTTATTGTTTATTGTGTTTGTATACTACATAGTAGACCTTATTTCTCTCGAAAGAAAATAGATTTAATAGAATTTTACTTCCTAAGCCAGACACTGGATTTATTAAAGCTTTAAAAAATTAATCTAAACACTAACCATCATGTTAAAAGTCAGGCTTAAAAAATTCCATTGAATTCGAGAAAATGGGTGTTTTATGGAAGTCGGAAGAACCAAAACAAGTAAATCATGCTCTATGAAGGTTGATTATGATCCTCTTCCTTACAGAAATTATACTAGAAGGTCCTCTTCATCAATGTCAACAACTAGGTGCGAAAGGTTAGACAAAGATAGTAAGAGGTCCCAACAGCTTCTTAGGGGTTTTCAAAGCTTTCTTACGGCTCTAAATAATTGTCACGAAAAAAAGACTTCACACAGTGGCGTGCGATCAACATTTCCGTAAGGTGTGCAGAATTTTATATTTTCCTGGACTGGAAAAAAATTCAAAAATGCAGAAAGTGACCGTTGGGTAAATATACAAAAATTAAAAATTTCGGAAAAGTTGAAATTTATCTA
Source organism: Symmerus nobilis (assembly GCA_027564815.1). NCBI lineage: Eukaryota > Metazoa > Arthropoda > Insecta > Diptera > Mycetophilidae > Symmerus > Symmerus nobilis. The sequence goes on along the minus strand of JANTOP010013995.1, from coordinate 4,994 downwards.
AGAAATATTAGAAATTCGTAAAGGCTCGCACCGAGAAATTTGAATATCGGGCATCGCCACATTTGATCCGGATTTCTCGGCTATTTTCTTCGGAAGTTTATAAATTAGTTGAGAAAATATACCAAAATATTAAAAATAAACTTTTCATACAAAAGCTCTGCAAAAACGTAAAAGCTTCCAGAAAACATTTTTTACGTGTTAAAATCTATTTTCCATCTACATAACGATGCTACATAACTAAATTTGAAATTTTCCCGAAAGAAGCTTCAAAAATCACGAAAGCTCATTGAAAGCTTAAAATTTAAATGTCTTTTATATAATTTGATATATCATTTCAATATCATTTTAACAAAATGGCAACTTTCTCCAAAATAAAGCTTTTAAAATTTTAAAAGCTCTTTGAAAGCTTAAAATTAAAATATCATTTTATATAATTTTTATTTTATTCATTAAGTTTAGGTAAAATATGAAATTTTCGTTAAAAACTTTATCAATCCATTGTAAGCTCAAAGAAAGCTTAAAGTTTAGAACTTCATTTTTTGCGTTTTAAAATCTATTTATATATTTATATATCAGTGCTTTCATAAAAATTTACATTTCCCCAAAAAAACATGTTTCAAAAATCTCGAAAGCTCAAAGAAAGATAATTTGCATTCAATTCAATTCATTAAAGCTTGGGCAGAATTTGAATTTTCCACAAAGCTTTTAACTTTGAACCTTTTAATGAGTAAAATAATATTATATTTTAATTAAAAGCTTTGGATAAGCTTGATGATTATTGACAAAGTTGTTAAATAAAATAAATTCAGTTAGCAATAAAAATTGATTACGATTTGGTCGATATTTCAGGTCAGCAATATATATGCCTTCTGCACGCCATTGCTTCACAAATTTATGGGATTCAAGAAAATACGTCGTTTCTATAAATAATGCCAAGACTCAGGAGTCATTTTTGTGAAGAGTAAAGTAATTATTTCTTAAGCTAGACACATTTACACAGGCTACTGTGGGATAGAATATTTCCTTACGTTTTATTTTGAGCAAAATAATGATATACGTAAAATATTAGAGAAACTTCTAGAAACGAATTTAATAACAGGTCCAAATTTTGTTGTCCACTTCACAGAACTAACATTATGGGCGGTGAGTGGAAGTAGAATTTGTCTAAGCATAAAGGTTGATGTATTTATAGATAGACCAACTATCCACCAGCTTCAATTAATAGTACTAGATCACGAATAGAAATAGACCACGAACACTAAAACTCGACAAGAAATAAATTATAATGGAACCAATTTACCAACCGCCTGAGGCTTGAAGGTTCAACAAAGACGTATTTAATTAATATGGGAATAAAGATTTCAACTAAAGACCAAACAATTGAAGAATGGCAACGCACCTGGTGCAGAAACATATCTGTTAAAGATAGACTTGGAAATGAATGCTAAAATACTAGAGCCCGATTAAATACTTATTTATTAAATATTATTCATCGATTTTAAAAATTAATTCTGATTTCCAGCACATTGCCGATTTTACAAATTTCATTACTCGAATTGTGTCTTTGAATAGATGAGATTATAATTGTAATCATCATGGAAGCAGTATATTCTTTCTAAGCTCCTATCTAAAAGTCGGCGATGAACGTAGTTTATTGATTTTCCTACTACAAAATAATTATTAAAACAAATGATCTGGGAATTCGATGGAAGTCTTTGTGAGCATTCCTGCCTTTTTACTAACATTTTCCGGGTTTCTCACCACTATTCCTGACTTTTAAAGGCTCTTTTACAAATATTGCCACTATTCCTAATTTTTCCGACCTAATTGAGTTCTTCTTTACCACCTTTCACTCTTTACAGACGTTTTATTCATGTCAATATTTTAACTAAGTGACAAGCTAGTAAAAATTTAGGAATTTGCAAGAAAAACTTGGGAATGATAGAGAAAAACTCGGTTAAAACTCAGGGAAAGATAGAAAAAACTCGAGAATGGTAGAGAAGGTTGGTAAATGATAATAAGAAGTTAGGAATTTACAGGAAGTCGATAAGGCATAAGAAAAGTCGGTACAAAATCAGTGATAAATTGTGAATTTACAGGAAAAATTATAGAAGAGTCGGAGAGAAATTTATAGCAAAAACTCATGAATGGAGCCGAAAAAGTCGGTCAAACTTAGTAAAAATAAATATTTTACAGGAATACCGTAACAAAGATCGGATAAAATGATAATGGTGGAAAAACGTCGTTACATAGTCAGTAAAATTAAGGAAAGGTCATTCTTAACTTTTTCCAACTTTTCAGGCGTTTTCTTACCGTTCCCTACTTCTTACTGGCATTTTCCCGAACATTCTCCATGTTTATGAACCGTCCTAGACTTTAAGTCAACTATTGCTTACTTTTTACCAATATTTTCTCCACTATACCCGACTTTTCTCTATATACAGATTTTTTTCCGACTTATTCGGACTTTTTACCATTCCCTGATGTTTACTGGCCAACCCATACTGATTTATGAACTTTTTATTTAAAAATGATTTCATGGAAAAGCCGCCTGGTGATTTTTTATAGAAATCGATCCTGTAACATGACGACGAATAACTATTGCTTCAAGTCGTTTAATAGTTGCGGCTTATAGGTATAAAGTAAAGATTTTACATAACCCCAGAGAAAAAGTCTATGAACTATCAATTAACTTGATAAGGGCAATATAATTTTGAAATAGAATTCTGGCTTACTTCACTTAGTTTTCAAGTAAATTAAGTTGAGATTGAGTAATTAATTTAATTATAACACCGAAAAGCAATTTTAATTATAATTGTTAAACCAATTCTTCACCTTAGTATTAACAATTTTCAAAACGCATTTCGATATCTCAAAATGTACATGCATTTTTCTATTAATAAACGGAAAATCTAGTCTAATTTTTATTAGCCTAATAGTAGAATCATTTATAATATGTATATTCACAATATTCAGAACTTTGATAATTTAAATTGTCCACAAAATCAACAGCATACACTAGCGAATTCACGTATCCCCAAAGGAAATATTATAAGGGCGTTAAATCGTGATCTTGGTGGCCAATTAACAGGTCCATTTCGCGAAATTTTGATATCACCAAAATTTTCCTTCAGTAAATGATTAACCGACTGGATTTTGTAGGCTTTTAGACCACGATCTCATTCAACATCGGACAAGTCTCGATCAGACAATCAATCAGACAAGTTTCGATCTCATTCAACATCTATCGTGTTTGAGACGGATTTGCTAACCAATCAATGTCTTATACAAGGATCTACGGCGGAAAGTTTGCTATACTTTGGGACACACGAGCGTCGGAAATGTAGCGATAGAGGTGCTAGACTAGATCCCACAGCCAGTACAAGTGAATTGAGTAAAGTGAAGGCTTACGATAGCAGTATACGGGTCGGTTCAGCAGTATTGTCATATGCGCTCATTTCTATACTATTTTTGTTCAAATCTTTAAAGGCTGGTTTATTACTCATGCAATTCGCACAATTAAATAGTTACACGTAAACGAAACCATGAAGCTTGTGCAATCCAATTAGTTTTGCTTAAGAAAATCTATTCTGTCAGAAAATTTGTACAGACAGACAGAGTTTCTTCGTGAATTTATTGCGCGACCGCAGTGGTATGCAGTCTAATGCACAGAAGGCACAGAGCACACCTGAAATATCAACAAAATCGTTACCAATTTTTATTTCTGTAAATTGCTACTCAAATTATTTTATGTTTCCGGACATGGTGGCAACAAATATAATGGATTGCCGAAATGTCATGGAAGGTTAGGAACAAGTCGGAAAAATTGTTATGAAAATCTGCCATTAGATATTTTATTGAATTTTTTTTTATTGTTTTTCCGACATTCCCAAACTCTAAACTACCATTTCACAACTATTTCTTACCATACCACTTCGTTTATAAACTTTATCGAATGTACACGACTTTTCTTGGTTTGAATTTGCTTCACTTTCATATGTTTTAACGACTTTTTCCTGCCTCTGGACTTTTCCCGCTTGTGATCGACTTTTCGAAATTTTCGCCACTTATAGAATTTTTCGCATTTTTTTCCGACTTTTTCTCTCAATTCTCCTGAATTTTGGTCATGAAAAAGCCTGAAAAATCAGACAAATTTCCGGAAGTAGGCAATGTTGAGAAAAACTGAATCAGAAAAACTTCCCAATAATTTGTGAAAAATGGTAATAAGTCAAATCAAATAGGAAACGCCTAGAAATTGTTAACGAAAAGACGGAGATTAAAGTAATAAAGTTGAGAAAGAGTCGAAATGGTTAGAAATGTTGAGAAAAATCAGGAAAACTTTACAAAATCCGTTAAGATTTATCAAAAAAAATTGTGGAGTAGATAAGTCGGGAAAAGTTAGACAAATTGTAGGTGTCACGCTTATGTCTCTTACGATCATTGGTATGTCCTATAAATGTTGCTATATCCTAGCGGTGCAACCCTTAAAATTTAGAATTAAATGGTTAATTATACGAAATCACGGATCCATCCGAGTCTAATTTATTACCTATGATTCTAGGCTAATTTTAGCTGCGCCTCTAGCAAAATTCCACGTTGTTACGATTCATTTTTGAAAAGCGGCCTTAAAACAAGACGGCTGCTTTATTAAAAATCAATTATTTCAATATAGACCTTCCTTGATTTGTTCCAGGCTTTAAAATTAATTTTAGGCAGTTAACTACGAAAGATTCTTCTAATATTTCCAACGAAAAGTGATTTTCTAATGTAGAATTTTGAATGATCCTCAAAATTAGCTGATCGTAAGAAATTTTATACTTATTACCTACAAAAGAGTCCAGTAGATCTCCTAATGGTACGTTCGGTTAGCTACAGACTACAGAAGTTTGTAATCTTTAGAAAGTCTACTACACGACCTGCCAATTGCTTATCGTTGATATTTTCTAAAGAATGTTATGTCGAATTCGATTGGACTTCAGGTGAAAGGTGTGTCC
>JANTOP010013984.1:0-14509 GCA_027564815.1 Symmerus nobilis | reverse complement strand
GATTTTTTATATTTAAAAACAGATTTACCGGTAATTTACCGGTAAACCGGTTTTTACTCAAAATATTTACCGTTTACGGGTAAAGCCGAAATTCGGTAATTTTGCAGGCCCTAGCGACATTAGATGGCGACTATAATTGTGAACATGTAAGTATGTATTGTATTAATTAAATGGAATTTTATTTCTGCTACAATTATCATTTTGGAAATGGAGGAATTTATAGATAAATTTATAGAGCCTTTGACCGTTTCCCAACTATCCTATGATAAGTTTTTTACTCTTTTCCTTGAAGTTTTTATTATACCTGTTTGTGATTGCAACATTTTTGATTCAATGTTCTTTAATGGTTTAAACAACGTTCATTTAAATTTAACGTCAAAATGGTCAAAACAAAAGATACGGGCGGGAACTTTTAGTGACGTTTAAGAGAACGAATAATAAAATCGTTTTTTGTTATTCAAGATTTCGCATCCAGCAATATTTAGAGTTACCAATCGCCAATGAGTCTATTTGAGAACGGAATTCTGCGAATCTGAAAAAGTTCAGAGTTGAAACTCTCTCCATACACTATACTACTGTTAAATTTACAGTGTGTTATACTCCTAGTAATATTTTAGCTCCTAGTTTGTATTCCAATGGCAAAGAAAAAGTAAGTATACTGAATAGTTTCGCACCCGCAACAAATATACATATATACACAAATGAAAATGTTCATCATTTACTGAGGGCTTTTTGCGGATTTCGAAATCAGGTCGTCTCCTATCTATTTGAAAATGAAATGTTACTTAAGATACTCGCTATTAAAATTAGTGGCCGAGTGCGGGTCCAGCAATTAGACGTATTTGCTCAAACTCAAAATAAGTGACAATTTTATAAGCTTGTCGAGTTTCAAAATACGATTAGTAATATGCAACATGCCACTTGGTAATCTCCAACATTTGCAATAAACTTTTACATTTAATTTCCATATGTTCAAAATCAAACATCTCCCTCTTCCCGGATATTCTCATAAGGAGAATAAATCAAAATTTGTCAAGATAACATTACTATAAAATTTTAATTTCACAGGGCTTGGGGATATTTAAAGCATTATGAGTGTATAACTATGATATAATAAAATAAAGGAATATCGAAAAATAATTATAATGAACCAAGCTGTTATTCTTGGAAATAATCTGTTTGGGAATGTGGATTCATGGTTTAAATATATGATAAATAAAATTATTTACAAACCCCAACTTGGGACTTGAGCCCTTATCTGGGGATCAACAATAGGAAAATTGAAATTTACGGTAGATAAAAGTTAATGTATATAAATGAAGTGCATGATTTAAAATTGCACATTTTTAGAATCAACAAAATTTATAATTGCAATGTCTTTCCAATTTCTAATTTAAGAATCTAAGAAGTATTGCATAATTCAACTTCTTTAAGATCCTCTAAGAAACATTTTTTTATTTGTTTGCTTCATTTTCCTTAAACATAACAATCAATTTCATACTCTTCCGACAAACATTGAACGGCAAATAAATTCCACCCAACCCATCAATCCGTAACACGTTTTATCCGTAACTTTTGTTTTCCGAAAAATATTTTAATCAAATACAACTTATACTGACGAGTTTGGAGGATTCGTAAAATATAGTACGTTACATAAAAATTGGCGTACGTTATTATTATAATAATTTTCTATATGGCTGAGTGATGGAATGTGATGGGTAATGACTTCAGAAAGTGGAATGGATGACAAGACAAACGTAGAACAAAAATCGGATATATTATAGACTTAAGACTTACGAAAATAATTTCATCCCTCTCATTCTTCAATTCCAGCTATAAGTTGGAATAATAAAATTTCTATCATGTCTTGTAATAAGTATGGATGTGATGGGTTTGGAGTGATTCATATAAGAGAAAATTTTTTTGTCATACAGGATATTCATCAGAAAATAAATTTTTAAGATAAAATATAAATTGCCTTCATTTATTTCATCATTCCACCCAATTACTCTTTCTTAGTACATTTGCCTATCCTATATCTACATAATTTTGTATAGGAAATTAATTATATAGATTTCAAATGGGTGAAATAGAGCAAATTAATTTTATTTTTAGTTGAAGGATTTTGACAATTAAAAATATCTATTTCCAGATTCGATTGTTTTTATAGACTATGCAATCTAGATATTTCAAACTGTATGCTCCATATGTATCTATATATTTCCTAATTAATATTTGTCCTACATATGTTCCGGGCCGTTTCAACAATGCCTTAAAGGAAAAATGTCCGCATTGAGCGAATAATAACATTTTTTTCCATCAAGACATTGCACAAGGGTATACTCGCCATGACTAAATTAAGGTATGAATTCTTAGGATCATATGAATTCCTCAGGATTCTTCGAAGCATTTGCTGCAATTTCTGGAAAATTTCGAAGAACTTTATTGCAAACTTGAAAGAAAAGTATTTTGTGAAATTTAATGAACTTTTGAATGGAGTTATTTTGCATAAAATTACTTGAAAAGGGTAAGGATTTCTTAAAAAAATATTATTAACTGTTTCCAACAGTTTTACTGTTATTCCTGTGAATATTAAAATTAATCAAGATACGACAGAAAATTGTTCATTCATATTTCCCATATTTCAAGCCAAAGAATAAAGAATGGATACAAGGGCGGGTCAGTAAATAGTCGGCCCAAAATAGAAAAATACATTGTAGTTGACAAATTTCGATTTATTTCTCAATGTAGTTCCGTTTTAACTCGATACATTGCTCCTAGCGATTCTCTAACTTCTTTATGCCCTCCGATGAAAATGGTTTCATCAATGATTTAAAATGAGCCTCCGTTTAAGCGATGACTTCTTCTCTAAAGGCAAATTTCTTTCCGCCAGCCAAATTTGTTAAGCAATTTGTGATAAAAATTTTGGAAATTTTGCCAATGGCGGTAGACACGTGTGAGCTTTTGGCTTGACTTGATTTAAGGCTCTTCTTCCTCGCCATATGCGGTTTTTTAATTACACGGCGGCGTTGAAACTTACAGCTACATAGTATTGGCCAGTTATCGTATTTATCTACGGAAGAGAAACTATGAAGATGATACCGCGTACATCCCAAAAACCTGTGTATATTATCTGCCTGCCTGCCTGCTAACTTAACCATTTTCACCCTATTTGGGCACGTTCGCTCGCTTAAATTCACTGTATTGAACATATCAAAGCACCCATCCCGCCGATAATTTGTTCATACCGAAATGAAAACTCAAAATCGGAACAACTGAGCCGTATGATATCTCTGTGGCCTCCTCGAGATCCCGCACTTCTTCTCACAGATCGCCGAGAACAATAATTCAGATTTGTTCGATGATTTCTTACCTGGCGACCTCATTTGGTCGGCTATCATCACAGATGCTCGTGCGATCGCTGTCTCATATTTCATTGTTGAGGAGGAGACTCGCCATAAACAAAATCTAATTCTGCTTTTATTTCAACTTTCGCTTTTCGTTTCAAAAACAAGAATTTTCTCTACACCGACAACTTTTTGAACCGCCCTTGTATCTTTGTGATTTCGGTTGTTCCTTTTTTCAACAGATTTTTTCCCACTTGATTTGCGTGACCAAAGATTTTTATTATAAGGGTATTGTAATATAGTAGCGAAATCAAAGGGTTACATAAATATAAATATTATACAATAGGAAACCGCTGCTGGCGCGAGGTATCAGATGTCCTTAATATTTAATTTAAAAATGTTGAAATAAACCATTGAGGTGAGGGGTATCATTTTTATTTTAGGAAACCAATCTTATCCGTAAATGTGTTCTCTCTACACTAATTAGAAATTATTTTAAGATTTATGATGTCATTAAAGGGATGATACCAGATTCCATAAAAAGTATATTTAAATGAGGAAAAGTATATTTATAAAACATCTTGCAAAATTGTATATACTTACATCGATAATTTCATGTCATAGATCTGAAAAAAATAAAAAAATTTGAATATATAAGCACACCACGTTATTGGGCACAACCCCAACGTACAGCCTATAATTTTTTTCATAAATATTCTTAAATTTTTTAAATAATGGAAAATATTTCCACCCCCATTAATTGCAACGAAAAAAGAAAATTTATGGGCTTTTAAAAATAAAATAACCCACAAAAAAAGTTTGCTTTTCAACATCGGATATATTGAAGAGTTTAACATGGGCGTATGTGGTGTATGGCATTGGAACACTATTATGATATCAATAAGGGAAATAGTATTTTTTTTCTGTTTACTTGTTAAACCACTTAACTATTGCAGTAGTTAGGGTTGCTAGTTCTTACACGAAGATCTGTATTTGCTATTAACTTGAATTTCTATATCGTTGAGCTTACCGGAAATCCTTTTTAAAAAGAAATCTAAATAACTTTCACACGATATCCCCTCTTTACTAAATAGATGCCACGAATAAGTGTTGTGTTTATCCCGGATCAGTGTTATATGAATCCTTATGGGGATACACTAATACGGATAAAAGGACATATTCACTGTAATGCTGAGAAAATGAAATATCGAGACAAACAATGTACAAATCCTGAAGATTATAATATCTATGCGTATTATCAACATTCTTTTATGTATGGACACCTAAAGGGAAAATCATTAAAAACGATAGGGTTGTCTATCCATAGCGAATTTTATCCTTATTTATAAGTTTATATAATTTTGAAAACTTTTCTCCATACTCATCTTATGATACACTTAAAAATATCTCTACGGCTTTATATAGTCTATATTCGAATTTCTATTTTTTCAACTAAGTATTGAGGGTGTACCAAATGTCCATAAAATAGATATTTTGCTATATAAATTTATGAGCATTTGTTCAGTTTATTGGCCAAAGATTGACCATTTAGATACGTACCATTTCTTCAATCATATATTTTATGTATCACATGTATTACATGGAAAATGTATATACCAAGGAAATTTTATTCATGCAGTAAACTATAAAACGGGTAACTAATAGATGTGAACTATTTGGAGATAAGCAAGATAAGTTTCATCTGTAATAAGGCAATATCTGTAGGGATATTGATAATAATAGGAAAGGACGGATACATTCTGAATAAAAATTACAAAACTAATATGCATAATCCATTAAAGAGAGATTAAAAGTTTGATATCAAAAGTTAATCAATGGGGATTGGCTGGGGAGTATTTGATTACAAATAAGTTAATACTTAAAACCAAATCTGTTTTGATACTATGTAACCATAATTAAGTATAGAGTCAAACCAATAGTATTAACATTTTTGAAAACTTTTTAAACTACTTTTTATTTATTCGAAATATCAATTCATAGCACATTGTATGTGATTTTTTTCCCGAATCGGTATGATTCAACTAATCAAACATGATTGTTCATTTTCAAATTCTGTTCAGTACAAAGTTATCCAGCCCATCTGCTAGCTGACCGTAGATGTTAAATTTAACACTATTGTTCTAACTATACCTACTCTAAAAATAAGGATTAATATTGACCTATTATTGTATCAGCTATGTACTCGGTCAGTACTCGACTATGAAAGGTCGATTTCGAAAATTATTTTTATCTTCTAAACGAGATAAAAATATTGGGTTGTTCGGAAAGTGATTTCGTTTTTCCCAACAGAGGACTTAATTGAATTTTTTCATAGCCAACTTAATCCGCCTATAATCATTATTTAATTTGACACTTGATATAACAAGGCTTGCTTGTGAAAAGTTCGATTGATTCTACGCAGTAGTTTTTGGTTGCTACCCTTTCAAATGTGGAAAGTAAAATTTGAGCATTTTGGGCATATTTTACTTTTTTACTATCGAAAAGGTAAAAATGCTGTTCATGCAAGAAAAAAAATCTGATGTTATGAGCGTGGAATCATTTCTATTTATTTTTATTCGGTTTTCTTAATTATTGCTCTTCTTTCTATTCTCACAACCCGATTGACTTATCCAATATTTCCTCGTTCCCAACGATCAATTTGAAAACCCCCTTCTAGGCAAATAACGGGATTTTGTTTGTCATCTAAATAATCTTTAATCTTACTTATATTAAGTAATCATTAATCTTACCTGAATATAATATGAATACAAATACAATTTAATTACAAATTGCAATTAATCCATGACCATTACCATGAATTCTGGTTGGACGTTACAACTTATAGGAAATCGTCTTTCATTTAAAAAAAAACCCAAATTTCTTTCCGAACAACCCAATAGTTGAGGAGGTGTTAAAATATATCATTACAGAAGAATTAAATAATCCAAACAAATTCAAATTAAAAGTTTACGAATCGTTGGCTTAGGATATATTGACCAGATCAAGTTTCAATATCGTGAAGAATAGCAAAGTATATAGTTGGAGAGCTAGGCATTAGGCTGTTCAACTGTACTTTTGAAATAGCTTTTTCAATTAAATATATGCACCTTTATGTAATTTTCAACGTTTAATCAAAGTCTGAGATGGAGGAGCGGCACATCACCCCCCCCCTCCTCGAGACCCTAATGGAATTATTAAAACAATCAGATACAAATTATTGAACATAACAAAAAACTTTCACGAGCATAGTATTCGTACTAAAATCCCGATACACCAAATTGGTAAAGTATATTATACAACAATGCTACAGAGTCATTCCAGATCAAATCGACACACTCTCTGAATCTCACCATCTCCGATTTTCATGAAGACATGATTTCCATGAAATTAATATGAAAATTTTAAAATATGCCTTTTCGGAAAAAATTAAAGTAAAAATTTTTTTTACATTGTGAGAGAAATTTTTTTACATTATCCTATATTCTGTTCTATACCACAGGAAAGAGCACCAACAATGTTGTAAAAGATACGTCGCCCAGCTCTCTAGCTCAATTAGCAGACCTCCTAGAGCAATTCAAAAATGCATGTCTGCAGGACATGAAAAAGGACTTAACATATCTCGATGAAATTTTGTATTTTTCTTATAGTCACTATGAGTAGCACGCCTGTGCCAAATTTCATAAAAATCTGAAATGGGGAGGTAAATTTTTACTTTAAATTGTGTCGATTTGATCTGGAATGACTCTACAGTACAAATCAAACTACGTGAAAATACCGGAAAAGTGAGACTGGTAAGAAGCGTGAGGCAAGGTGATAAAATATTTCCCAAGCTTTTCACACCAACATTTGAACACTGAATATATTATTAACGAATAATAGAACAAATGAATGGGTCCGTCAGCAATCGAAGGTTACCGATGTCGTACAGCGAATGGCAAAATTAAAGTGGAGCTGGGCTGGTCATATTTCGAGACTTAGTGATCCTTGAATCGAGACCTTTCAGAATGTGGTGGAGTAGATTATAGAGTGGTATATGTTCAGCAGTGGACTTCAGCGGGCTAATACTGATGATGATGATTTTTAATATGCATTGACATTATAATGTAATAAATTCTAGGAGCCCTAGAGTAAATAAATATCCACATGCAATAACAAAAATTCATTTATGAAAATTTGGAAAATTCTACTTTATCTTGAATATGAAATTAAAAAAATCCCTTTGGCTTGGACGTAGTACAATTACGATACGAGTATAATACACAATTTTATAGCATAGAAGCTATAGTATATCCTTTGTGGTTAATACAAAATAGTGATTTATTTGAGCTTAATAAAATGTTTTTAGATTTGTGGAGGTTGCTTTCATTAAAACGGTAAAATTCAATTTAATTATTTATAAAAAGATCGAGAATTTTATATGTTTGGGCAAGATTAAAATGTAAAATTATATAGTTTGAAGTAGATGTGTTGAAATAGTATGAAAGTAAAAGGTTATTTGCCTATATACGGTACTATAGAATGAAACGTAAAAATGTAAATATGAACGTAACGTTATATGTTATTATGTTTGTTTTTAGTATTTATTATATAGTAAAATCGGATGGGATGTAGTTTATTGGACCGGGAGGGTTATTTTTCCCCAAATACTAAAAACCCCAATAGATGTTTTAAAGGCTTTCGTAAATTCTAACTTCATTAATTTATTAAATGAAATGAAAATATTCACCCGTTGAATGGGTTTAGTTGTTCATTATGGGTGAGCAAATGGGTAGTATTACACAAATATTTTGGAACATTTTGAATAGAATCGCGTACTCTATAGATGATTTTTGTTTTTGCAAAATAAAATAAATTATATTATACGTAATAAAATAGAAAATTGAAAATTCTTCTCAATGATGCATATTTTCAGAAGGTGGAATGTAGTGGATAATAGTTTGATATTTGGATGTTCATTAAATTGAGAGTATTAAATAAATTCTATATTTTTTCTTCAACGGGTATTCTTCTATACTACATCGTATTTTAATGTGGCCAAAGGCCATACAAATTTATTTGATCTTGTACATGTAAATACTATTAATAATTTATACTAGAACTTTCAAATACAGTATATTTCACGTATGAATTCCATCCTTCATTTTTCTTAAATATACGGCTTAAGGGGGGACATCACTTTTTCAGTTTTTGAGCAATCGATTACTTTTTCTTGTGTATTAAATTATGTTAAGGTGTGAAGAATACGTGGTTAAAAGGATTTTTACTAATTTGGCTTTTTAGAGTCACGGCGGATGCTTTTGTGCAATAGTATGCATAGCACATAGCAATAAATGATAACTAAATTGGAATTTATTTTAAATAAATAATGGCAAAGAACATGAAATTTTTAAAATTTTTCCTAAGTAACCCACCATTTCTTATTATAAAAAAAATTTTTTTTGAATGTCCTATCCCTCAAGAACGAGATAGGAACTTTTAATTTATTTTTTTCTTTCGTTTTTTGTATTCGAAGGATCCTTGTTCCCGGAAACGTATCCACCGCAAAGCAATGTTGATGTGGCATTACCACACATCCGAAAGCGTTTTTTTTAATACAAACATTTTAAAATGTACTTAACGATATGCCATTTAACATAACAAAAAAAATTTTTTTTTGAGAACTTCCTTTTATGTGGTCTATTTTTAATCAATTTTTGCTAGTTCTATTTTGTGTTGCACGATTTGCAGCATCTATTTTTTATGCAGAATATAAAAACTGATTTTTTGAACAAGAATGTTCATTAAATACATATTATGAATGAGAAAAATAAGAAATTTACAGATTCTCTACCGCACAAAATAGGTTTATGTGTGCATTAATAAGATTCTTCCAAAAATTTCATAAACTTACCCCTATTTTGGACTGCCAAAAGTGATGTCCCCCTTAAGCTTATGTTTGATTTTAGCTTTCGAAATATGGTTATATAATCTAGTCGTATACGCTTTTAATCAGGTAGTTTAGTATAGATAGAGAAACCTTCATTATTATTTGTAATTAATTAAAGTTGTAAATTTGTTGTTTCTATTCGTTAAAAATATACATGAAATTAAAATTATATAATTACTTTTGAGAAAACTAAGAATATTCTTTATATTTGATATATTCAAGGTACATTTGCTAAAAATTTGTATATTGAATCAGCACCGATGATATGTGCCTAATAAATAAATATTAAATTATTGTATTATATATGTACCTATTTAGAAAAATAATAAATTATAAATTGGACCAACATTTTCGTCATATTTTGAAGTCGTGTCTCGTTTCCTTGGTCTCTTAACACATATTGTTTACAATACAATATTAATAAATGAGCCGTTCGTTTAGAATTTGATATCAATTGGTTTGTTATGGAATCAGTTTAACTCGAGATCTGTCGATTTCCTCAAAATTTCCCGAAATTTCCTTTATTTTTATTTAACTTTCAACGTTCCGAGTGTTTTAGTTGACTACTTCGACCTATATTTGGTGAAATTTTATACCCAAAATTATAATAGCCCAAAATTATCTAATTCCAGAAAAAGTTCTGAAATTTTTGGAATTTAGAATAAAGTTACATTTGGAACTTAAAGCTTTCTTTGAGCTTTCAAATTTTTCAAAAGCTTTTTGAGGATAAATAAATCGGATGAGAAGTAGATTCCAAACACTTTACTTGTTTGGATAAATTTATTCATAAAATTTGTATTAAAAGCTCTCAGTGAATTTTAGGGACATCAATAAAGCTTTTCTGAATAGATATGAAATATTGTTGCAGTAAAATAATTTGGTAGAAAAATATATTAGAAAACGTTTAAGGGCAGAGGTCCATTTTTTGGTGGCATTTTTTTATGAGTTTTCATGAATTTTTCGTTCCGAAACAGTGAGGCCTACTGAGAAGTTCTTTTACGTATCATTTTTATTGATAGTTTCTATGTTTATACAAATTTTTATAAAAACGTTTCGTCTCGTCGTATTCGCTTGGCGTGCTATATCGCACGAGGCTGTATTTTAACCCGTTGGCCACGATATCTCAAGAATCCCTAAATCGATTCACCTAAAATTTTCGCGAGGTTGTTAAGAATACATTAACTTATAACTTGAATTGAGGAAAATAGGATACATAAAAAATCATGACCTGTAGAATTTAAAGAAGACTGAAAAACTTGCCAAAAAAAAAGAAAAATCCGTTTTTATGGCGCCATTTTGTCATATTTAATTTTTTCAAAAAGATCTTAATTCAAGTTATGAAGTTTCATCTGACATACCCAAATATATCTTATTTATTTTTTCAGATCAGTCAAACGGACTGAATCGTGGCCAACAGTTAAATATAGCCTCCTGCGGACTAGCACGCCAAGCGAGTACGATGCAACGAAATGTCTTATAAAATTTTTTTAAAAATATAGAAACTATCAATGAAAATGATAGATTCAAAAGAACTTTTCAATAGGTCTTACTGTTTCGGCACAAAAATTCATGAAAACTCATCAAAAATGCCAAAAAAAAAATGGTCCTCTACCCTTAAAGATAAATTCTAAACTTAAGCTTTCTTTGAGCTTTTCCGATTTTGAAGATCTTTCGGCGGCATTTTCCGATTTGATTAAATTTTCAGTAAACTAATGAAAAGTATGTCTCATAAAAAACAGATCTCAAACTGAATAAAATAAGGATTCAATTAAAAGCTTTTATCAAGCTTCCAAAAAATTCAAATCCAAAAAAATATTCATTGATGACCTCAAATCAATGAATATTTTTTTGGAAAGTTAAAATTTAGTTATACTTGTATTTGGATTAAAAAAAATATCTCAAACTTAAAGCTATCTTGGAGGATTTCGTAATAAAACTTCAGATTTAATTAGAAATTAATTAATCAAATAGAAGAGTGAATTTCCCTTGTAATTTTCTTTACTTTACGAACTGAATTTCCCACGGGTTTTCTTCCGGACTTGGAAAATGTAATGAAGCAGTATTGTTTCCTAATCATAAGATAAATTAAATATCAAAATTTAAAAACAATCAACCCCCGAATTTTGGTAAGGGTTGAAGTGGGGCGTGGTTATTCGAAAGACCACTTTGTCGAAAATTAATTATAATATCCAAGCAATTTAAAATTTTAAAATTTTACTTACAGCGAATTTAAGGGATGGTTTAATAGAGGTAATGAGATAAAAAAGTTTAAGGGCTATCTAACAAAGTTGTATTTTTTACATAACTTCAAAAAATTATCATTATTATTATTCAGAGGGTATTAGTTTAAATCGATCAACTGTTGTTGGAAATTGAAAAACTATTCTACCCGTATATTTATCCATTCAACACATATTCCGTGATTTTTATGAAATCAAAATGAAGGCGTCGGGATAGAAATCATACTTTTTCATCGGTTTAAAATAACTGTTACATTTTATTTCTAATTCTTTCTATTTTGTTGATAATCCCAAAGCAAATTACTGTTGATCTTAAATCTTTTGCAAATATTCGAGTATAACCTTAATCTCAATTCATCTCAATTCATCCTACACTTTTGTAGTATTTCTGTAAACAATTTTTTATTTAAATTCGATCTAGTATTTTGTGTAAAATATTATACTATGAATCACTATTTTTGTCATCACAATCATTACACATATAATTAAATAACGCCTTGGAATATATTTTCAATCGCTTCCATAAATCTTCACCTCCTGTCATAACAGATCTTTCTTAGCGTTTACCATAAATCTTCATGTGAGAAATATAAATTTAAATATGTCCAATCTAAATTGGATTTATATTTTATTAACGATTTAATTAATAAATAGTGTTCAAAGGGTAAATAACTGAAATGATCTGGGAATAATTTATAATTTTATTATGTTACGAGTAAGTCTAAACAAAAGTATCCCTTAATGTCTTATTCCTTAATATAACTACGAAACTTATGGAGAAATTAATATGACATATTGGAAAATGGTTCAGTAATTTATCACTGAGAATTTAAATTTAAATTTAAAATAAAAATAAAAACATTCTTAAAAATTAAATTACACAGTTTAAATTCCTTTCAAAAATGAATGTACAGGTTCTTACAAATATCTAATAACATTAATTTTTTCAACTAATGTACATTATATATTAATAATAATTTTAGTAATACAGAATACTCAAAAAAATTGTTATGATTAAAGGTTGATTTCTCTGACTGCAATTATTATTAGTTATTTAATTTTTCTTTACATAATAAATAGATTGAAGTAGAAAAAATATACAATAATTAATAATACCCTTACGTTATAATTTTTGGTAATAAAATTTTAAGAAATTTACACAATGAATGTAAATTTTTAAGTAATTTAATTGGTGCGATTTCTATAATTTCGGAATAATAATTTCAACGTGAATAATTGGATGCAGTGTACCAAATAGAAATTACCAAATAAATCATTAATTGTATATTATTTTGATCTGAAATAATAAAGAAAAACCATTGAACAAGAAGACATAAATGATAAAAAATTTATAATAAAACAATAAATTTTCAAATTTTTTAATCCGCAATTTGTACATTAATCGACCCATAACAATTTACCGAAAAATAAGCACCTGATTAAAAATAAAATGAATTATGTTAAATTTATTACCACTTAAGTCTTACAATACCTACTTCTGAGTATGTGTTTAAATTTTAACAATAACATTGTAAATAAATTTTCTATTATTATTACTGTCTAATAACAACTAAATAAAATATGTACAGACAAAATTAGTTTTATGTTGTAAGTTTTTGAAATAATATTTTAATAAACATATCTATAATTATATGAAACAATTTCCAAAAAATTTTGTTATAATAAAAATATTTCCTAATTGTGCCTTATTGTATGGAAACTTAAAAATTCACGCCCAATTATCTCAGGAGAATAATATCTAATATAACTAATAATAATATTAGATTGTTGTATTATATTTTAGCAACTAAACTAGATCGATTTAAAAATAAATTTGTATTGTTTTGATTTATGTTCCTGACGTTAATACACTACAATACTGTAAAACTCGAAAATATATTTTAATTTTCTTTTTCTGTAAGATGCATGTTTTTCAACTACATTTTTCAACCTGGATGACAACTATACATTCGATTTGCATTGGCCAAGTTGCAAATTATACACAAGCCAGTCTGTGTGGCACCATGTAAGAATATTGTAGTTTGCGCCCCTTATTTTTATAAACATTTTCATTTCGCCTAAAAATTTGCAAAAAAAATTATTTAATGGAAGCGATATTCACCAATTTAGATTAGGTAGAAAAGATGATTTTTGTAGCTCTCAAAATTGCCTATACATAAAATATTCGTATCTTTTTTCCGTCCAACCAACTCTTTTGACAATAATTCAATTCGTATGTAGATTAGCCAGGTAAATTGAACTTATTCTATGAAAAAGGGGGGGAAAGCTGAATTTTCTATGGGGTGCGGTGAAAAACGATTTATCGTGAATATTTTGTTAGCCGTTAATTACACGGCTTAACTCTGGTTTTATGTAATTAATCTAGCATTCAACTTTATTTTAATTTGTTTAGTACCTCACCAACCTAAGCGGCGATATTGAGGCAAAATGGTTGGGGCGGAATGGGGTAATACCCCAGCTGAAACTTTTCACTCAGAATGTAGGCCTAGTAGCCCTAATGATCGAGATAAGCCCTAATGTGGTAAGAAGGCCCGCTTTAATTATGATGATTTGGCACGGCTCAAGCCTTCCTGGATGACAATAAATGAGCCAATATCTTCTTCATTTAACGCTGCTGCGTCCCCTGAATTTATAATGCCACTTCCCAAAATAAAAGAAAATGTAAACAGAAAATGTATGAAAAAGGGGAAAGACGGATATCTTAACTGATTCTCCCTACAAAAGTGAGTTCGAAATAGCTCTACAGGTAAAAGATAAAAAGCAGAAAGTTAAAGATACCAGGGCTACAAAAAGGTTTTAGAGAGTGTAGTTTTAAAGCAGGGATTCACATGTAAAATGACTTTAGGGGTATGAAACAATATTTTGAAATTATTCGTTGGCGCATTCTAAAAATATTAAACTAATATTTTTATTTAATCTACAAATTCAACATTATTGTTCCTATCTTTTACTATCAGCATCTTTCCATAAATAAA
>JANTOP010013973.1:0-14516 GCA_027564815.1 Symmerus nobilis | reverse complement strand
ACCAACACTGTGTCGAACTGGATCATCGGAAATAAAAAATGGAAATGGATTTAGTTAAATAATAACATAAACTAGTCGTTAATCGAGGGAAGAAAAAAATTCGATTCATACAAAATTACAAGTGGTGCGATCCCCTTAAGAAATTGTCAAATTATGAGGTCACCTCATAATATGTATTGTAAATCGGTTCAAAATCAATATTTTTAGGAATCCTGCCAGTTGATCCGTAAGTTAGAGTTCCATTTATAAGAAAATTAACCAGAATTTAATAGCTTCAGCCTGTCTACGTAGTAGGCCATGTTTTCCAGCATATACCCTTCTATTGGAGCTCATAACTTTGGATATTTTCAATAAAATGATTTTCAATTCAAATTTTTAAGAAAAATAATTAATTAACAGTTCACGAGTACCTTCATAAAAAACAAATAATAAAGTTTTTGCATTCGTCCCCCCCCCCCCCCTAAACATTTTTTAAAAAATCGAACATTTTTTGACCACCCCTTTAATTAAGCTGTAGATGGTTTGTGATTCGAAAGTGATGTACTACCAAACTTAAGAGCTGATGGGTTTTGGGTGACTTTTGGTCTCCTTTTTTTGTGACTATTCGATATTGGAGGGTTGCTAGTGTTTTAAAATAAAAGGTTGGTTGGTTGGGTGATTGAATAGTTTATTTAAAAAATAGTTGGAATGTTTACATTAAAAAAAAATGTAAAATAATACATATCCGTTCATTGTTTTGCAGATGTTATCTGTTCGTCTTCAGCTTATCCTTCATTCCTCTCGCGATCATAGGGTATATTGATCGCATCCTTGATTTTCAATTCAACGATTCCAATGGGGGTTCTCGTATCATTTTTCGGTAAAAGTATTACCTATAGTAGAGAGTAGAAGAACTACATAAACCCTTGCTTATAATCCTTTCTCATCTTGTCACATACCATCGAAAGTGAACTGCCCAGTTAAGTAGTAAAGGCGCCTACTTAACGGTTCTGCTTATTATGCAGCCTTAGCTTTACTATAGCTTCTATCTCAAGTCAATAGGTCGAAATCCTTGGAACGATCCGTAACCAAATTACATATTGATGACTTTGGTTAAATTTTTAATCCTTTCCTTCCCGTCATTGTTGTCGGAATTACCTTGTACGATACAACGATTAAAATTTTTGTCAGTTTTTAAGTATAAATATTTACTTAATTGTACTTCTGTACGATAATGTACGATATTTTCGTACATTAATTAAAGTATACTTAGTACAGTTGAGTATATACTTGTATAGCTGAATCCTATTGATTTATTCATTGCCTAAAGTATTTTTAAAACAGATGAGAACTGAAAATGTAATAATCCTTGGGCGGTTTTAACTTAAAAATTTGATTAATTAATGTCCACATAATAATTATTAATAATCACATGATTCTAATCCATTATCATTAGAGTCTAATGTTTAGACAATATCAAGAATTGTCAGCATTATTTTCCCAAATTCATACTAATGATAATGTACGCAAATACGTGCAATGCAACTCACAGTCAAAGACCAGAAATAATTACAGAGAAACCTCTTTTTGTGCGGTCTGTTTTAATTTATTTTTGTACGATTTTTATTTTGCGGTATATGAAAATGGATTTTTTTATAAACAAAAATGTCCACCAAAATACATAATATGAATAAAAAGTGAGAAATTGACATATTCTTCGCCACACAAAAAGAGGTTCGAGTGTATTGACAGTTTTTATGTAGAAATTCTTGACTAACATGCACCCTTTATGTAAAAAATAATTAGAAATATCCTAACTGCGGTTTATTATTAAAATCCAAATAAATTGGCTTATGAAGCTTATTTTTCTTATTATTCGACCTCACTACACTGAGGAAGAGATTATGATTCCAAGTTCTAAAGCTATTCTATCAGATACAATCAACACTTAGTGTTAGAAAGTTTTGTATAATTTTATAATTTTAATGTATAACTGCATTAAATCTTTTTGAATGTTATCTCGCTTTATTACCAT
This sequence comes from Symmerus nobilis, assembly GCA_027564815.1. NCBI lineage: Eukaryota > Metazoa > Arthropoda > Insecta > Diptera > Mycetophilidae > Symmerus > Symmerus nobilis. The sequence goes on along the minus strand of JANTOP010013973.1, from coordinate 12,502 downwards.
AATTTTAATTATAAGTGACTATGGATAAGTTCTTATCTTATCACCTTAGTAATCACTGATATTACTACAAGCTACAAGTCATCCATATTTATGCCTTTAAATTAAACAAATAAATTTAATTGTAAAAGAATGTCGGTGTTTATTTATTAGAAAAGGATAATTGTTTTAACAGCTAATCGTTCAATGGTCTATCCATTGAACAGAGCCGACAGTGACAATCGGATTTAATTCACTTAATAATTAAATTATTTTTATTTAATCTCAAAAAATCTTTAAATTCAAAAAGGAATTTGATTTCATCAAATTCGATACTACTTTGAGAATCTGAAAATTTCTTCAAATTCGATTTGTATGAAATTTTCCGATGATTATTAAAATTTTACGTTTTCCAAAAACTTTCCGATTTTTCTGAAATTTCTCGAATTTTGAATTTGCTTGATATAAAATCCTCTTTAATTCAGTACTTAGGAATTTTGGGGGTTGCTAATTAAGAATAGTAATTTAGTTTGTTATAATTAAAATAGCAAATTTCAGCTATATGAAATTGCTCAGAAATTTTAGTAAATTAATTGGTATGAGAAATGGGACATAAAAAATCAGTAGAATTCCAGCGAGCATACTGCTCTTATTTTCTAAGCCGATAATGTGTATGAAATCTTTATTTATTTAATTAATGATAATTTAATTTAACTATTTAATTATTATTAATTAATTCGGCCCCCAATTATAATTCAGAAACATTCGAATTCGACCCTTTTTCTCCATTAAAAGTCTCTGAGCAATGCATTTGGATAGAATGAAACTTCATTCCTTCCTTCAAACTAACAATAAGTAACTGACTAAAGTTCTATACGATATCCAGAAAGGATTTGAATCCAACCAAACATCAACTCTAATATTACTTTATTTTTCAAAAACGTTCGATTCTGTTAATCTCTCTACAAGTTCTTGCTCACTTTTTTATCGGTACCAGGGCGCAAAGTCTGATTCCTTTGTAAATATTTTATCTGGTGTGTCCCGGGGATGAATGTTAGGATCGTTACTGTTTTCAATTTATATAAACGATCTGTTCAGTTACTCAAATATTCGTGCATTCGCAGACGATGTCCAGATCTATAAAAGTATTCCCTCCGATGACTTAAGGCATATATTCAGTTCTGTTCAATCGGATAAATTCGATATTTCAATGTACCTATCGTAGTGACCCGCCTTTAAATATTAGGGTTTAGAAAATCTAAAGTCCCATAAATCGTTTTCCTGCTAGTGAATCTTATAAAGACCTTAATAAATGGTAATCACTTGAAGCAACATCTGGGCTATACAGAGGGTGAATAATCCCGTTCCCATTCTAGCGTATCAATTTGTTGTAGAGTCCGACAAGCGATAAAGTGTCTGACGTTGTCTTGTTAAAAATGGGACGAGCCACATTCGGAATGGCTTTTAAATACAGATAACTGTACGCTTTGTAATTGTGACCAATAGAGGTTTTTGAGGATAGCCTGGCCATTCTCCATGGGGACCTATTGGATATTGAAGAACAGATGGTAGAAAGAAAAAAGGTTTAAATGATGTATACCGTTTCACCGTGGAGAAGGGGAGGGAGGCGTCTACAGGTTTTCAAAAATGTATGCATTCAAAATTGCATGGTAGGGGCGACCGTACGGAAGGGTAAAAATGGGGAAAAAATTTACTCGAGCGCGTCAGATATTCAGAGGGATGTTAAGTGAACCCGAACGAAGCTTCCATTCAAAAAACTGACGATTCGGATATGACGCAAGCTCGTGGCAGCTTTTAAAAAATTAAAAAAAAAAATGCAATGTGACCCGTTTACGTTTACGTGCTACTCGTTTACGTCACGCTCAAATCGTCAGATTATTGAAATGCACACTTTTCAGCATGCAATTACCAAACCCATACCTTAATCTTAAGCGCTCGAGTATATCCAACTATCGATTTGGTTTGATTTGTTTTAGTAATCTGATCTGCCCTACACGCTTGGCCCTATATAGAGTGCTTAGATATGGTGGAGGTACTCAATAGGGTGCAAGGTATCTCCCATATGTTAATCTTACGCGCTCAAGTAAATCCCAAATTCCCCGCTTGGGCTTCCTACTAATAGGCAATCACTTCAATACACCACCATATCCAAAGGATGACCTTTTTTTTTGATGGCGTACAGGTATTGGAGTTATTGCTGGATGCCTCGATGGGGGCAATTTTAAAAATTTTAAAATCTATTTTCTATCCCAATAATTTTACGTCATTGAAATTTCAAATTGTCTGAAAAGAACTTTACGAAATTTCCAAAAGCTTATCCAAAGCTTTTCATTATAATATTATTTTTTTCAATATCAAATCTGTTTTATCTCCCGATTTAAATGAAATCGGAAACTTACGTTAAAAAGCTCTGAGAAAAATTAAAATCTAAACGAAAGCTTTAATGAATTGAATTGAAGGTAAATTATCATGATGGCATTCTTTGACCTTTCTTGAGAAATTCATCTGTTGGCTTGAAATTCTGCATACATCTTATATATGCTTTCGAAATTTTTGAAGCATTTGTCTTGGGAAAATTTGAAATTTCGTGGTAGAACCGATATCTGGATAAAAAATAGATTTTCCGACATAAAAAATAAAGCTCGAAACATAAAGCTTTTTTTGAGCTTACAATAGATTGAGAAAGCATTTAGCGAGAATTTCATATTTAATCTAAATTTAATGAAACGAATTAAAATTAGGTTCCATATAATATGAAATGATATTTTAATTTTAAGCTTTCAATGAGCTTTCGATATTTTTGAATCATTTTTTTGGGAAAATTAGAAATTTCGTGGTAAGACCGATAACTGGATAGAAAATACATAGATTATATATTACAACTTAAAAAATTAAGTTTGAAAGCTTTCCTTTCAAACCTCAAACCTTAAAATGAATTGAGAAAGCTTTTAGCAAAAATTTCATATTTATTTTAAATTTAATTTAAATAATTTGAATTTAAATGAATTAAAATTAAGTTCCAGGTAATATGAAATGACATTTTAATTTTAAGCTTTCAACGAGCTTTCGAGATGTTTAAAACTTTATTTTGGAAAAATGTTTAAATTTCGTTGAAGAGTCGTTATCTGGATAGAAAATGGATTTTTAAAGGAAAAAATGATGTTCGAAAGTTTAGAGCTTTCGTTACGCTTTTAATATTTGAGATAAGATTCCTGCGAAAATGTTATATTTCATTCAAATTTATTGAATTGTATAAAAATTCGATTACAAATTATAAAAAATGACATATTCATTTTTAGCTTTCAATGAGCTTTCGAGCTTTTTGAAACTTTTCTTTTGGAAAAATTTGAAATTTCATTAAAGGATCGTTATTTGAATAGAAAGTAGATTTTAAAATGGAAAACATAGAATTCGGAAAGTAAAGCGTTCTGGTAGCTTTTAAGTTTTTGCAGAGCTTTTGTACAAAAAGTTTAATTTTCATATTTTTGGATTTTTTCTCAACTAATTTCTAAATTTCCTGCATCATTAAATTTTTTTGAATTCGAAGAAAATTATCGAGAAATCCGGATCAAACCTTCGAAATTCAAATTTCTCGGCGCGAACCTTTACGAATTTTGGATTTGTCTTTTAAATAAATTTCAAATTTTCTGAAATATTTAATTGTTCTATTTTTACCAAACTGTCAAAGCAAATTTCTCCGTTTTTAACATTTTTTTTCCGACCGAAGAAAATATCCGGCATGCACTCATTTATTATTTTGCCGAGCGAATATTTTCACTCGGAAAATATTCAGCGCACGTCATTTGGGCTGAATTGTTTAGGACGAGTTCTTTATTCATTCGTCTAATTGTGGAGGGGGTAAGGGGTACCCGATCAACAAATATCCCGTCTTACAGAGATATTGGAGACTAAGAACTGACTATTCAGCCGGGTTCTTGTTTTCTCGGTACTGTCAGCGGTTTGGCCTTTACGATTCGGCAAAAATGTCTTCTGCACGGTCGATAATCGATTATTTCAGTTTTTCGTCCACAAAATTGCTTGGTCAATGTTAAGAAATAGGAAGGAACTGGCGGATCTAAAAAATATCTGGCTTCCAATTTATTGTAAAAGGATATTGGGGGGATAGTCACTGGGAATAGGTGGGATTATTTTATTTCAACAATAATTTATTAAATTATCGATCATATTTTTATTACATTTAGAAATTTAAATTTAATGAAAATTCATTTAATCAATATGTTTCTAAAATCAAGTAAATATTGATTGAAACGTGTATAATATTTGAATAATATCAGTAAAAATATATGATGTCGCCACCTTTATGTAGTTTTTCTTTTCAATTTCCAATCCTCCTTTATAAAATCGCTAACCCTTTCACCGACCATAACAATCGGTGCATATGAATTACAACTAAGACTTGTTGGGTGAACACTCGGATCAGCCACCCGTAAACCTTCAATACCCTTAACCTTACAGCGAGAATCAACAACAGCACTCTTATCTCTGTTCGATCCCATTTTTGTTGTACCAACCGGAAAATAATTCGTTGTACCCATATAACGGATATAACATTCCCAATATTGATCGGATCCATCTTTCAGATCCGTACATATCGGTAGTTGAATGAATTTTGCTGATACGCTTCCAAACGCTGCCGTATTAACTATGTCCGCCTGATATTTAGACTCCCGAATTAATATCTTTAGGTCATCTGGTTCAGTTAAATAATTGGGATAGATTAACGGTGGATCAGCCGGATCGGTTGATTTCAATACAATTTTACCACGAGATTTCGGTTTAAGTAACGCTACTTGAAAGCAACAAATGTCTGCCAGTCGATTTGAATCGATTATTGGCTTGATTATAGTTTCGTTATAACCCATCCCGTTGAAATCAGCTGCTATATTGGGAGATCTCCTTTGGTAATACACGTGCTGGATTAAACAATCTGGATTTCCTGTGTTATCATTTTTGTAACGATATTGGATCAAGTCACCTACTCCCACCGTAGCCATTGGACCATCATTATCAATTAAATATTTAAAAATCGCATCCATTTGATCTTCCTGGGTCACTGATTGTGCTGTACCTCTATTTAAATAAAAACATAGCGGAACCATAAATTGATCTTGAAAATTTTCACCAACCTTCGCATCTTTATACACCGGAATACCAAGAGGTTCTAAATGTTCTTTTGGCCCAATGCCCGATAACAATAGAATCTGGGCTGCTCTTATAGCTCCCGGTGATACAATTACCTCCTTGTTACATTTCACTGTAAAACTATTCGTACCATTGTAAGTGATATTAACACCAGTTACCATATCATTTTCGATAATAATCTTATCCATTTGGGCTAAGTACATAACCTGTAAGTTTGTACGCTTTTTTGCCAATCCTAAATATACTTCTCCCGGATTTACTTGTCGAGCTTGTGATATCCCATAACCCAATTGATTCTGATCGTAATCATTAAAATCAGTAACCTGTTGCATGCCACGTTGTTGAAAAGCAGTCATAAGAGTATCCTTTATAGTTAAACTAGAGCTCGGGTAAAATCCAACGGATACCGGACCGCTCTGGTTATGAAACTTGTTTATAAAATCATGATTGTCTTCGGATCTTAAGAAGTACGGTAAACAATTTTCAAAACTCCAATTATCGGCACCTAACTCTTCCCAGTAATCATAGTCATATGGACGACCACGTTGATATAACGATTTCGTAGCCGATGGACCAGTTAACATTTTTGCGTACGGCAAAACACAAGTACCATATCTCATACCGCGACACACATGTGGCGAATATTCCATTTGAAATTGGTAGTCGACGGAAGATCCTTGTATCGATTGACCTGTGCTAGGAACCTTAAAAATGGAGTGGAAATCAAAGATTAATTAGTAGTTTAATTTATGCAATAGTAGCTATCCCACCCAAGCAGTTCTAGAAAATTCACTATACCGCATTATTGTATTCACGGGCTATAGGCCCGATTTGAGAGTCGGGGCTCTCAATAAATTCTAAGCGCGAATATCTTTTTCCTATACAAATTTCGTGCAAAATATGCCTCACTATCTGACTCACTCCCTAAAAGCTCGATGTTTGACGGCTCTATATATTTCCAATCCAATTTATTTGATTTATTTAAAATCCGGAAGCATAGAAGCTCAAAATAAATTTCAAAATCTGTAGAAAAGCATTAAATTTTGAATAACAACTTGATATGTTTTGGAATCTAATCCGAATAATTAAGTTTTTTTCAAATCTGAAACGTTCCTACAAAAGCCCAACAAAGCTTTTAATGCTCAAAGAAAGCTTAAACCATAGGATGTAATTTTATTCGTATTGATACCTATTTTCCATCCAAATAATTTAACTGCAGCGAAAATCAAAATTTTATGTCAAAAGCTTCACTTAAATTTGAAAGTTCAGCCATAGCTTTAAGTTTTTAATAACATTTCTATGTTTTTAAATCAAATTTTAATCCGAATCAATTGAATTTAATCAAATCTAAAATTGTCTTACAAAAGCTCCACTAAAGCTTAAAAACTCAAAGGATGCTCTGGGTTTTGGACATGATTTTATTCGTATTGACATCTATTTTTCATCCAAATAATTTAACTGCAACGAATCTTGAAATAATCTTATTAATAATTAATCAATAATAAACTTCAAAGCTTAGCGGAAGCTTTAAGTTTTAAATAAAATTTTATACTTTGTCCAATCTAATTTTAATCCTATTAATTAAATTTGAATAAAATCTGACATTTTTCTTACGAAAGCTACCTGACAGCTAAAAGCTCAAGAAAAGCCTGGGATTTAGGATATTTTTTGTTTGCAATTAGGGCACCTATTTTACATCCAAATAATTTAACTGCAACGAAACTTAAAATATTTCGGCAAACGCTTCCGTTAGGCTTGAGGGCTAAATGAAGGTTTAAGTTTAGAATCAAATTTTATTCGTCTTCAAACCTAATTTTTATCCGGATAATTACATTATAACAAATTTTTCAATTTTCCTATAAAAGCTCCACAAAAGATTTAGACCTCATAGAATGTCTTGCGTTCGGGACACAATATCATTTGTATGGATACCTCTTTTCCATCCAACAAATTTAACTGCGACGAAAGTTCCGCATAAACTTAAAAGCTCAATAAAAGCTTAAAGTTTTAAATTAAATTTTTTATGTTTTTAAATATAACTTTTACCCGAATAACTAAATTTTAATCAAATTTGATGTTTTCCAACAAAAGCTCCTCAATAGCTTAAAAGTTCAAAGAATGGCTTGGGATTGGGACATAATACTATTCATATTACACCTATTTTCCATTTAAATAATTAAACTGTAACGAAACTCAAAATGTTTCTAACAAATCGTTTTTAGTCTGTGGTGGCTTACGTGCCCGGGCCTAAACTGATATATGGAAGACTCGGCCCTGCTAGAACTCTATAGCATAGAGGTTCACTTTATGCTAAATAGATGTTTTTTTCGATAATGATGTCATCTATTGGGGTTTTTCATCTGCATGAATTTTTTCAATACATTACAATTACCTGTGCTTCAGTTGGTGGGATACTGCCACTTTCTAACAGTAAAATGGTGCAATTGGGATTTTCACTTAGTCGAGAAGCGATAACTGCCGCAGCTCCAGTACCACTAAATATTATAAAATCGTAAGGTCCAAGATCTGGAAGTAAACTTCATAAGTAATTGTTCTATTAATTGAATTCTTCTATTCTAACTTCCGTCCGAAACTGCTTGCGGTCCATAATCTTCTGGCCACAATGATGGCGGCGATATATTACAGCAGGCATCGGACATTGTTTGTATAAGCAATGTGACCATCGATCCGAAGTGGGCTACACTTTCTGATGCACACTGAGCGATTGATGCACTCATTTTTAATTACGTAATCTGCAACTATAAACAATCCCCGATCCACGTTCCCAATTCTATTTTTCTAATTTCATACAATAAATCGAGGATTCTGTCTTAAGAAATTGTTAATATTGTGAAGCTGAAGAATAATTTATTTATTCAAGTAATTTATATTTAAATAAATATTTCACGACTGATTGTAGTTTAAACTGTGAACTAAAAATATTTCAATTAATTTTGATCACGATTTTCCCATAATTTCGCTTCTATTAAATGTCGTTAGTATTGTTAAGACCAAAAAAATCAAACCTCAATGAAATCAAACCTTAAGTAAATGAAAAATGTTTTCAAAATAAATCTGTGCATTTTTATTTTCCCAAAAAAAATTGAAAAAAAAATTTTTGGAAATTAAATTTTTCCAAAACAAATCTGAAAAAATGTTTATTTTCCAAAAAAAAGAAAAATTATAAATAGACAAAAATTTTTGGAAACAATTTTTTTAACAAAATTTTTTCAAAATAAATCTGAAAATGGTTATTTTCCAGAAAAAAACAGAAACAAAAATAAATTGACAAAAATATTTTTGGAAATAAATTTTTGAAACCAAATATTTTTTTAAATTAAATTTAAAACATTTCTTTAAATTTTGTTTCAGCTCTAACCCCTTCCAGGTTCCTTTGAAAAGGATAACCTCCTTAAATCGAATTTTAATTATTTCCAAGTTATGACTTGCTGAGCAAATGTGTCTTAACGAGGAGCATAACGTTACGCTTGGTTTCCTTATTATTCAGACAACCAGGCCAAGACAAAATATTAATAGAAAAATTTCGATTCTACTGTATTCTGTTCTGAATTTGTATTCACTCTTTCCTCCAATATCTAATTTCCTTTGAGGTAGGGACTTCCTTGCTTTAAAGTAGGGTTTTCCTTGCTCAAACTAAACTTAAGCCTAAAATTGCTATCAAATCTATAAAACCGAGGCAATGGTGATGGTCATCCTTGAAATAACCAAGAAAATTTAGAGTGCAGGGGGGAGGCTTCTTGGACACAATTTTAAGAGGTTAAATTTTAGGGATTTTTCACTCACCAAATGTTCAGCTTTTTATGAGATTTCAAGATTTTCAAAATGTTTTCCGAATTGCAGTGAATTTTTATATTTTTCAAAATTTCATGAAATATTCCTATATTCAAGTTTTCCAATTTTTTAAAATTCCCAAATTTCTAAATGTATATGAAACTTGCTAATAATTATATAGTTTCTACATTCCCAGCAATCTCGCAATTTTCCTATTTTTCTTAAAATCCGACGATTTTTCGAAAGGTTTTCTCTTTCTATTTAACGTCCTTCGTCCCTCCATTTCAGCTTAACTTAATTTGTAATTTGGAAGGAAATTCCCCATTACAAAAGTAGGAAACAAAGTCAAAACGATCAAGAAACTAAAGAAGAGTCGAGGAAATTCATGATAAATTAGAGTAAAAGCAGAAAATGCTAGGGAAATGATAAGAAGAAAATTATTAAGAAGCGAGAAGCGAGTTAAGTCAAGCAAATGAAAATATTGTCGGGAAAAATAAAAATCCGGGTAAAGTCCTAAAAAATCGGGATTAAAAAATTCTAAAAAAGCCGCAATAATTTTAGGAATAGTAGGGAAATATCGGGGGAAAATCAGGAAATATTTAAAAAAAAGAAGTCTGTAAATTACGGCCAGAAAAATCGAGAAAAGATACCCAAGAATATCGGTGCCGGGAGAAAAAAAATGGCTTAATGGCTTTTTAATTCCCTTGCACGCGTCCTAATATTTTTTGTCCAATTTTACTAACTTTTAAGCTCGTAATTGGCTTAAATAATTTTTAATTTAAAAACTAAGAATTTGGTTTTTAATTTAGCTTATCTGCTGTCCAATAAAAAATAAGAGAACCAAATTAGACAGACTTTCTAATTATATTTTGAATTTATAAGTTCGGATCGAATTAGAAAAATAGGCACATGGGGAATTCTTACATTTTTCTAAGTTAAGCTTATAATTTTACCAAATAATTTTTTATCTCGAAATCCTGAAATTAGTTTTTAATTTAGCTCATCTGCAATCCATAAAAAATTGATTTAGCCAAATTTGGCAAACTTATCTTAATAAAATTTAAATTTGAAATAATCAATTTTACATTTTAAAACCCTAAAATTAGTTTTAAATTCAACTCATCTGCTATCCAGGAAAAATTGGGCCAGAAAATTAGATAAATTATAATTAACTTAATAAAATAAAACAAGTATTTTTATATTTATTTAAATTTAAATAATTAATTTCGATGATTTTCTTATTGTAATATGAAAAAATCTCCAACCATGAACAGGACTAGTTCTCACGCTTGCTTCCATACTCGTCATGCTTCTGTTGGTTGTTAATATTGCTCCATAAGTTACTGGATATTCTACATGCCCTTGCCTAAATTATCAGAAATAAAAAATCATTCCACCCAAATTATGAGCTAAACCCGACGAACTAAACGATCAGGCTTTATTCAGGGATTCGAGTTGAAATATTATTTGAAAGTATTAGGAACTTTCCTTTGGAAAATTTATTAATATGTATCAGATACAGATTCTGTAAATCGCGAGGTCAATTTTTAAAACCAAAATATTGTTTAAAGAAATGTACCCAATTTTCGTTGAATTTATTTTTCCCGGATTTTCAATTTTTGATTTTAAATTTTTTTAAGAAAGTGTTACCCAATTTGACTGATTTTTTTGAGCGAAATCATCAGCCCTGGGATTTTGATAAGTCGAGTCGATACGACTCGACAAAGAAATGCATACAAATTTTTACTGCGCAGATAAAATTTGTATGAATTTTTCTGTCGAGTCGCATCGACTCGACTTAGCAAAATCCTATAGCAGGATAATTTATGGGTTCCAATAAATTGGGTAACCCTTGAATTTTTCACGACTTATTAGTGAGAAGGGCCATGTTGGATACGAGAGAAAGTTACATACGAATAATGAAATGTGGCAATTGATTAGTCCTATTAATTGATCCTGGTTATCTAACACTATGAAAGCTTCCCTACTTTCATATATGTTGACACCAAGCGAAGTTGATATTTAAAACGAACGTTAACTACATTTTTTACTTCTAAATATTCAAAAATTCTTAACTAAATTTCTATTTTTGGAATTTTTGTGCGGGATAAGGTGCGTTCTGTTAATTATTTTTTATCTAGAAGCAGGAAATGGCATTAGCTTGGTTTTGATCTCTCTGAAGATACGGCCACTTTTCTTTATCACAATCACATGTGTGAATATTTCTAGATGTGACACCGTACCGGAGTTAAGCTAGATTTTTTTAAGAACTTTGACAGATCGAGCTTGCCATCACTAGTCTTTATTCAAAATGATTGAAGAATTCAGTAAATTATTCAAGAAATGAAACAAAATTCTGAATTTTCAATTCAAATCAAAGAAAATCTAGTACTCATTGGATGATTCGGGTGAGCTTATAACTTGGAGGAAGTTATCTTTCTCTACAGCATAATTTCCTAACAGCTTAAATCAGACATTTTCATTCCAATGATTTATAAGCTCTCTGAAAATTCGTATATTTATGCTGCGACCGTATATGGCAAATTCTTGATTTTAAAAAAAAATTTTAAACCGAACATAGAGAATTTTCGGAGGATGTTTCAAATAATGGAACTACTAAATCTTGGATTTTGGTTCCGATTTGATTTCCTGTCTATTTGAAGGAAAATTTACAGGACGTTTTTTTATTTTCAAAATTTAGGGAAATAACGTTGATTTTTTCAAGTGGTCGCGAAGGAATGAAGGTTGCGAAGCCCCATTTTTTGACAGAGATTTTGATAGGGACATTTACGAAATAAATGTGTTGAATTAATATTTTCTCAGATGAAGATTTTTATGATTTTGTATTAGATTTTTATTTTTGCAGAATTGGGGACATTTTCTCTTAATTTATTGTAGTAATTTCCATGCCTTTTGGGGGGGAATTGAAATGACAATTTATTTTTGAGACATATTTTTGTTAGGCATCTTTGTCGATTTCTTCTCTCGAAATTTCCTGACCCAAGAAATTAATTAATTCATTAACTTTAACTAAAAAATTGAATTGAATTAATTGAATAATTTAATGAATTAATGAATATTCGCTCTCTCCTGGTAGACATTTCAGCAAGCAAACATTTTATAAAATTACGAGTTAATCCCATCCAATTTATAAATTACATCGATCCCATAAATTATTCTTAATCGTCGTTATTTGATAGATAAGGCTTTTGTATCTCTACGGTCTATCACCATTAAAAATTCGGCGCTTTTCGAGAAAACCATAGATCGTTCGGACTATTTCAACTTTGAAAAGTAGAAATTCATCAGAGAATTTTTTTTAGAAAAATATTTTAATTTTTAAATAATATTTTTTTTTGTTAATTGATTTTTTTCAAAATATTTGAATGAAATTATGTATGACAATTTTTTGAAATTTTTTTGAAAAAATTTTTCCAAAATTTTTAAAATAAAATTTGTTTTATTGTCGATGAAAATGTATTTTTTTGGGTAAATTTTGTTTTTGCAAAAATTGTTGAAATTTCAAGAAATTTCTCCCTTTGTTTCAGAT
>JANTOP010013962.1:0-14516 GCA_027564815.1 Symmerus nobilis | reverse complement strand
CGCCCATATCGTCTTCTAGAAAAGATAGATGATGGAAAATTATAGAATAAAATGCAAAAAACGCATTTTTGGCAAAATGTAGTTAGTGAGTTTTTGTTCTATATGGACGATATTATGTATCTTTACAATGTCATTACTTCCTCGAAAATATCAAATATCATCTGCTTTTAAATAGAGGTTTTGCATAAAGATTAGATTGTGGTGACCATTCCGTTTTGAAGTAAGATATTTGAATCATTAATCAAAATTAAAAACCTGATGAATTTTTATGCGATGCCTTTAAAGAATGACTGGTATATTCTATCTACGATAGATTTCTTAATTATAATTGGGCCTGGCCACGCACTAAAATGATAATAAGGATACCGGTTATCAATTTTTGATAATAAAAGCTAATATTCGTCTTAAGCAGAGTTTGAAATTTTAATTTATTTTTTCACACTATTTAGAAATCTCATAATCAAAGCAAAATAATTCATTTCAACAATTATGACGATTTTAATAAGTCTATGAGAATAAAAATATGGACTAAGGCAAGGGCAAATATCTCTCAGTAACTATTCCAAAACAATACGTACTTACGTACGAATATTAAAGCTAACTTTAATTTGGAATAAAATACTCTGAAAATGGCCCAAAGTTCATCAGAATCTACTTGTTTCTAAATGTATGTGAATGCATAAATTATTATATATTAAATAAAATATTTATTTGAGCTCGAGTTGAATGCAAAGATTTATTGCTTTATAAAACCTTATGAATTCTATTATCTAGTACAATTAACGAAACTTTTTTCCTGACATTGCATTGTCTTGCATTGTTTGTTACATTTTTTTTTTTGGAAATGTCTGAATAATGCAAAAATCGTGTCATTTAATTAGCTTGGTATTTTCTGGAATTCCCTAGACTACTTTGGGGAAAAAAAACATTTCCAAGTTCACATCAGACAATTAGATCATAATAAAGTAGTGTAGTTTTAATAAGAAAGTGTGATTTTCAAAAATGTTTTCTTTTTGCACATTTCTTATGTAAACATGCAATTCTCAGTATCACAATGGTGCAAAATTAATATTATTAAAAAGTATTACATAACTATTATATACAATTATTACGACATTTCTTTCCTTTTCGTGTACCTTAAGTTTGCATTGCAAAAAGAAAAAATTAATTAAATAAAATAGTAAGAAAAACATCAACAGAAATTTGTTATACAAATACAAACAGAATGTACTCGTATTTAGCTTAGTGGAGAGAAGAATTATTGTTTGAAGTTAATTAGCTATTTGCAAATTTTATATGCAAATGAACAAGTATTATCCATATATAGATGTGGGCCAGAGCAAAAATATATGACATTGGAATTCACTTAACCGATGAGTAAGCGAATTAGTAAAATGCGGAAAGAATATTTATACTGGTACATGTATCAACTAATTTACGATGTTTCAGGAATATCAAAAAAGTTATAGATTAAATTTATAGCCAGAAATGAAATTAACTTAAAAGATTTGAGATTGTAAATATTTATTTTATTACCATTTTATATCATCCTTTCTCAACTTAAATCATATGTGAATAACTGTACAATAAAATCAATACCAAATTTTAACCTTATGATTTAAGGAAACGCATTTTAAAACTTATTTCTAAGTTTAACCACTTTTAGGGAAACTATAAAAAAACGTCATTTTACTGCAGAATAATAAATTTTACCGTACCCAGAGTGGAAAAACTATTTACGTACTGGTGATACACAAACTAAGTAATCTGTTTAGGCATACAGCAATGGCTACCATAAAACATGTTGTAGGACAATGAACATGACAAGACTTATATTCATTCTCTTCCCAGCAAAGTTATGCAACATAAAATATTGGAACGAGTTTACAAAAAAAATTATCGAAATAAATAGTTCAGTTCGAAAATACAGGATATATTTCTGAGGATAAATGTTCTAATTATGAAAAATAAACTAGGATCGCCCGTCGAAATGAACGGGTAATTCGCATTTAAACAACATGACAGTGACGTGCGGTCAACATCTCCTTAAGATGTGATTTTATGACCCCTTAACAAAATGTTACAGCCTTATTGTTATGTTGCTATTACTTGAATACATGCCGAATATTTTCTTCGGCCGGAAAAAAATGTAAAAACGCAGAAAGTTGCTTTGACAGTTAGGTAAAAATAGGCAAAGTTGAAATTTCCATGGACACCGCGACATATGACCCAGATTTTCCGATAATTTTCTTCGGATCCAAAAAATGTAATGATGCAGGTAGTTTATAAATTAGTTGAGCGAAAATAAAAAAATTATCAAAATTAAACTTTTCGTATACAAACTGTACGAAAACTTAAAAGCTCCCAGAAAGCTTTATTTTCCGAACCTTATTATTTCCGTTATAAAGTTTATTTTCTATCCAGATAACGATCCTTTAACCAACTTTCAAATTTTCACAAAAGAAACTTCAAAAAACTCGAGAGCTTATTGAAAGCTTAAAATTAAAATATGTTTTTATATCACTTGGAATTGAATTTTTATACGGTTCATTAAATGTAAATGAAATATGGAATTTACGAGGAAAGCTTATCCAAACTAATAAAAGCTTAATGAAAGCTCTAAGTTTCGTACCTAATTTTAAAAGCTTTTAAATCTATTTGCTATTCAGATAAATGTCCCTTAGCGAAATTTCAACTATTTCGAAGATGAAGCTTTAAAAATCTCGAGAAGCTTCAAATTAAAATGTCATTTTGTATAATTTAGAATCCAATTTTAATTCGATTAATTATATTTAGTAAAAATATAAGATTTTCGCCAAAATTTGTCTCAAAGCAAAGTAAGCTCAAAGAAAGCTTTAAATTTGAAATTACAAATTTGCCCAAAAAAAGCTTCAAAAATCTCGAAAGCTCATTAGAAGCTTAAAATTAAAATGTCATTTCACATAATTTGTAATCGAATTTTTATCCGATTTATTAAATTTATTGGTATATGGAATTTTCCCAGAAAGCTTATCCAAACTATTAAAGGGTCGAAGACTCCACAAAAGCTCGAGGTTTCAAACTTAATTTATTACGTTTTAAAATCTATTTTCTATCCAGATCGAGATCAGGTAAAATGCTTCATGAATTCAATCTCGAGAGCTCATTGAATATTTAAATACTAAATATAAAGCTTTCTTAGCGCTTTCGATTTCATCACAGAGCTATTAAATGAAAATTTCGGAGGAAACTTAAATTCCATACTGACTAAAATAGTATTATATTTACGAGATTTCGCTGAGCTTTCGGGACTTTCTTAAAGTTTTTTCAGAAAATCTTGCATTTTTCAGATTTTAAATTATTGGATGAAAAAAAATTTCGAAGACCGTAGGCCAGATTTGATTTTACAGTTTACAGCAATAGAAATTGGTTACGATTTTGTCAATATTTCAGGTGTGCTCTGCGCCTTCTGCGCATTAGACTGTACGCCACTGCAGCATGAACTAATATTGTAGCAACATCGTGTAACTCTTAAATAGAAAATTCATCATTAGTTACGTTCTTTAAATATCCCCGATGAGAAGTTCTATATGCGTTTCAATAATTTACATATAAAAAAAAAAGTACAACGTTAACCCACCTATTTATATAGAGTTTATCTAGAGAAGTTGTATTTTTTTTATACGTAAATTATTGAAACGCATATAGAACTTCTCATCGGGGATATTTAAAGAACGCAACTATTATTATTTTTTCATTAACTCAAAAATTTTATGGAACCTGTGCTTAAAGTAGTAGTCCGGTGTGAGGACCAAAATTTCGACGTTTTTTCATGAATTTTTTTAAATAAGAAAATAAATTGCGATCGTTTTGAAATTTTTAGATGTTTTAATTGGTGGCTTGAAGTACTATATATTGACCCTTAAATTTAGTGTATTTCATTTATTAAATTAGTATATTTGGATCACTTCACCTTTTAAAATATGATGACATGATCGGAGTTGAAACCGGTGCAACGGAAGCCGAAGTTCAATCTTCAATTAAAAATAATAGTTTAGTAAGAATTTTCCAATTATTGACTTAATTGAAATTATTTAAAATAATGAATTAATTTAATTGTAGTAAATTGTAATTTGGCAGATAAATTGCAATAACTTTAGAATTGATTTAAGTTCATTTTTCTTACTTAAAATTGGAAATAAAATTGTATGAACCTACATTTCTTCTTCATTAAACACATTTTCATACCCAAGTCATCTCGGGGCATGTGTGGAAATCACCTATATAATATCCTATTCTAAAAATCTTCCAATAAATTCGGGGTCTGAAAAATACGATAATAAAACATAAAATTCTAGAAATTTTATTAAAAATTGTAAAATGAGTTGTATTGTATATTAATGTTTGAAAGGAGGAGGGTAGCCTTTTAACATTATTACTTCGAAGACGGTTAATTAAGGGATACGTCACCGTTGATTGGTTATGAATTTCTCATTAAACTCAAACTATATTTCGCTGATTAATTCTAAAACATCTGAAGTTATGCCGTCATTATAATCAAACTTATTGACTTTTAAATCTATAATATAAGGACTTGCTGAAATCAACATTTTCGCATACTTTATTAGGAAAAACAATAGATTTAATTAGTGTTGGCGGCCAATGTGTGTCAACATTTGTATTATTAAATGTTTCTATTTGATTTATAAATAATATATTTAAACAATAGAAAATTGTACAATTACCAATGCCACACTCTCAATGTTCATACTTATAAATGCATTCATTAATATAAGACATATTTATGCATTTGAAATGCAACGGAGAATAGCATTTACAATCACAACCTGAAAATGTCATCATTCGTTTTGACTTGTAAAACTATCTAAATAATTGTCTATTAACGTATAGGAATATTCTCGGCTAATAATGCATATATTATACTCATACAATGTCTTCTCTTACCTACAAAAATAGATTCAATTTTATTCATATTGTTCCAAGTGCCAAGTGTAACTTATGGATAGAATCATAAAATGGTGCCACGTTATCTAACATTTTGTTAATGAAATTTTATTATTATAGAAAATATAGAGTATAAATTCGTATCCGTTTTTCAATAGTAAAATCTTAATGGACATAAAGTGTACAGTCTGGAGGCACTAGAATTATTTTGAGACTTATTAATTATAGGAATCCTTCGAAGATATATATGTACTTTATTAATCCGAAGAAAAATTCATCGCTTGTGAATTATATGACTCTGAAAGTAGTAGCAAAATAATTGTTGATACCAAACCTGACACCTTTCTACCTTTTTCTTGGAAACCATCATTTAGACAAGATTGATATAAAAGCATGATATTTTCCGGTTTGAAATCCATATTAGAAATTTAATTTAACTGAAATGCCATTTTATAATCGATGCTTTTATAATTAGAATCTTTATTGTCTTGCAGTTTATAGAAAAATAAATTAATTTTACTGCATCTGAAGAGTAAAGTTTTAACAGTAAAATATTTTAATAGTTTTTGAGAACCATAAATCATTTTTATTCGCTATAAATAGTCTATTTAAATTTTCAATTGTTTTATATAATTTAATCTAATAGGACAGTAGTTTAAGAATATTTATATTGAGTTCATTGCTTTATTATTATGAAAATTGGCGATGTTACAGCAAGTTCAATCTGATTGAACGATTGCCAAGTTCAAGTTGGTATATTTTATGCAAATTTAAAAGACTTGATATGTTTACGTCGTGGATTTTTTTTTGTAGATAAAACAAACTTACAGATGAATATATTTACAATTTAAAATCTTATCTTGGAATATCAATTTCTTCAATAAGATGAGACCAATTTTATCAAAGTGAATTACATAAATGCATTTCGCTTGTGGCTTGGGAAAAACGGTTGCTTATTCATTGAATTTGGATTGGAATGGAAGCGATATCATTCAAAACAATCGTTTTCATGGGTTTTTCGATATATTACTCATGTTTTATTTGTTATTTTTAAGTACGAGATTCAAATTCTTTATTTATTAATAAAATATCATGTTAACATTGTAAAATGTTCTGTTTATTTTTTATTTTCATAAAATACACTTAGTTATTGCAATAAAAGGCCATTAATGGACATGGGTCATCATGCCCAATTTCTTAATTATTATATTTATTTATATATTTTTTTTTTCATTGCAAAATTTATTTTATATAAATATTATGACAAATTTTTATGTGAAATTGAAAGAGTAAAATGTTTAAAAAAACAATATTACAGGCAAAACATTGTTATGGGAAACTATTGTTTTTAATTTCGTTGGAAAAAATTTAAAATATTTATTAATGTTTATATTACCAGGCACGTTTTACTGATAGGCTCTGCAATTGTGAAGTTGACCACTTCAGACAAGAATGGGAAATAAAATGTACAATGAGATTTTAGGGAAAGGGATGTCGATTTATTGATAAAAATATGATATTAAATAATATTTAATGATATTATTTGTATACCTCTTATACAAAAATTGCTACAGTAATAATAACAAAATAATCGCTAATTTTTAAACTAAATAAAATATAAAATTTTCATTCCATATTAAATTCATATAGCAGCGAAAAGTATTTCTTATTATAAATATGTTAGTAACTAGAAATAATATACCATAGAAGTAACCTTAATTTCTTTCCCAAAATTCCTTCCACTAAAAATTTAACACAGCCAAATACAAATAGATTATTAAACTTTTAAACAATTAATGCTTCAACAAGAAAAACATGATAATCGCCAACAAAACGAAATCCTCGAAATAGCTCCTATAACTATATGACAAATGAAACTATAAACACAACTTAACAGACTACAAAAAAAAAACTTATACCAACCATATACACGCCAAGATTACATTAGTAGTTCCTACATTTAAATTAATCTAAAAACGCTCAAGGACCATAAATCTACTCAGTAATTTCTTTATGGAAACACGAGATCTTCACTGATTTCAACAAAATAAATACGCTTTAGTTTAGAAGAAATTTGTCATAGGTTTGACAAACCAAACAACACCTTGAAAAAAGACTGCAAATTCGAGAAGTGACCTACGACCAATAAATTACTTTTACTATCGCAAAAACTAAAAATTAACTACATCTGGAGTTTTCGTGCAATATGGAACATAGAAAACAATTTTTAAGAACGGAAAAAGTAATATAACAAATTTAATAACACCCCTAAAATGAATAGGGTGTATAGTAATTAACTAATCAGTGAATGAAAAACAAATATGATAGTTGCGTCTATGATGATGATAATGTAAAATTTACCGTAATGGAATATTTCGCTAATTAAGAAATTTAAATTAATTAATTTGTTTTATTTAGACTTAACTTAAGCAACAAAATCCCAATCATAAAAATTGACTTAAAAACTGGGTTTTTTGGAAGTAGGTTTTTTAAATGGTCTATTCTATGAGTTGTAAGGGTTGATACTCCATTAATTTTAGATGAGAACCTTACTGTATTATTATTAATTACTATAGTATAAATGTGTATTCTCAACCATTTACTGCCCTCTAAAGCACGCTATAAAAGAAGAACAATCTACTACCACTATGGTCGAATTTTCTACTGCGTGATGACTAAAACGCCAAACATAAACAGAGGATAAAGGCTAACAACACCAAAAGGGCGACAACTATGGGACTCCATGCACAAAATGGTCTCAGTCATGTGCCTACTGGTCCTATCCTACATATTGGCAGCCTAACAGTACCAAATGTAATTGATTTCTGCATTACCAAAGGTATGCAGGATAAATATATATACGCAGAGCCCAACGTAGATCTGTCATTGGACCATTCCCCAATTATAATAACATCAATACATCATGTACGGATGAATTGATGCTAAATGCTTCTATTCGTTTAACGAATAAAAAAACTAATTGGATTATGTATCGTCAATAATTTGAAGTAGGGTGAACTTTGGATCTACCACTTAAAAATCAGCAAGACATGCTGAACATCTAACTGAAGTATTTACTCCTCTTCCACAAGAAATAAATAATGCTTAATTTCAAATCGTTGCGAGAAAATGTCTCGTGATATTTAAAGCGAAAGAAGTAATAAGCAATGTTCATGTACTCCACAATTGAACAAGTTCATTGAGTTATACCGGTAGTTAAACAGGCATTAGATCAAAGAAGACACTGTTCAGCAGCTTTTCTTTACGTAACACAAGCCTTTGACAAAGTGTGGCACGAAGGCCTGTTGTATAAACTGCACAAATTGCTACCTAAACAATTTTACAAAGTGATATGATCTTATATTGCTTAACGAAAGTTAAACATGAATCAACAGTTACCAAGAAGTTACCAATAAAATCATTAAAGATTTTGGTTTTCATGTCGTATTTTATGTTCGAATAAATAAAACCTAATTGAGTTAGTGAGGCCAAAATTAATTGAACATTCATTCACCAAGGTCCCGGACTGCTGAAATTGTCTGGCAAATTGGCTACTTTCTTAAGGAAATTAATCGCGTATTTAACATTCCGCTAGAATTCTTAAAATTTATTTTAAGATGTGAGCACGTTTCTATTATTTTTCTTTTTAAATGAGTAATTTCCAAAATTTGTAAGTTCGTTTCAGGTATAAATGAATTTCAACCAATTCAACTTTTTTAGGTGATATTGAGTTTTCAGCCAAAATAGGTTCGAGTTTCGTTACAAAAATTCCACAAAAAATAACTGAATCTATAATACATTCGAAATCAAACTTATAGTTCCGTAGAAACGTCTTGGGCTAAATAAAGCACAAGACCTGATGTCGAATAATGTCTATGAAGACCACCTTAAATATTTGCCGCCCGTTGATCGAACTCATCAACAATGAATTTATTGACATTTAATTTGAGCTATACAATTATCTGAATAATAATAATATGAGAAATCACACCCTCATTTTGCAGCCATAAATACGGTTTTATTAGGTGGAAGTTGGTAAGGTGGAATAAGTTGTAAGGCATACCAATATGGTCGACGAAAATGCGAATAGAGCTAAGAAGCCAAGATGACAAAGCCCAATTCTTTTTGTATGTATCTGTATGTATTAGACTAGTTTACAGCAAAACAGAGCTGGTTTCTCATAGACTTTTTCTCTGTATTTTGGGGCATTCCAAAAATGCCAACCATTTTTTTTTATGAATCGTTTTCGAGATATCCTCAAAAAACAAATTTTTTGGGACTGTTTTCAGTTCTTTGCTCATATCACTATCAATTTTTATTCGATTTGCATCGTTCGAAAGGTAATTTTGTTCTCTTTCCAAAGGTATGCTGTACAAAATCGGTACAATGCACAAAATATACACGGAATCGAACTGTTTTACCATCGGATGACGGCCAGAATCGGGTATGTACGTGTAATTCGCCAGATGACGGACAACTGTCACAAAATGCAGCGACTATATAGCACGCACATGCGCTGTAGCAGCCTTCGATGATCCATGCCAACGCGATAGGCCGTCTTGTCTTGTGTGCAGAGGTACCATATCTGAACCCTCAATCCGAAAATTCTCAATTATAGAAATGGAAATGGGGTTGGAAATTGAATTATGGAAAATTCTCAGCATGTTCTACGTAGATTTTAGATCGGAACCCATCAATACTCAATACTCATGTACTCGTACATTTGCCTGATTTGATAAATTATGCAATTATTGCTAATTTTTTATATTTGAATTTCTGGGTGTTATTAAATAATAAGTTATTTATTATAATTATTTTGGTAATAAATGTTTGTTGATTCAAATTTAAATAAATAACTGAACTAATAAATAATACCAATTCCTTACCATGACATTGAACTTTATACTTTTAAATGTAGCTCTTCACAGAACTGTTTTCATATGTCTTGCTATTGGTAAAGAACATAAATAAATATATTATCTGAGCTATTTAATTTAGGCATTTACCGAAATATTTCGAAGTTTCTCAAATTAATTAATTAGTTAAATTCAAATCCCATTTAAATTCAATGTTGCTAGACTTTTCCTTTTAATTACATGCTTGTAATGATGAATTGAAACTCTCAATATTACCGGTATCTCTTTCCTTAGCGCGAGACTCATATATTACAAATTAAATTGAATTACATTTAAACCGTCTACTTACTATAAAAGAATTTTTTGTAATTCTTTTTTTTCATTACCATCAGACTTGTGACCATTCCTACAAAAAAATATTTTGAAATTTTGCAATTAATTTTTATTTACGAGAAATTGGGCCTTATTTATCGGGACATATTTCCTACGTGACATCATTATTTTCACGGATTTATATTATGAATGTAGTTTTTGAATGAAGTCGATGATTTCAAAATATTTTTATATCAATTTTGGAACAATGAAATGTCTAATGAAACGTAGATAATTACGATTTAAGAAGTAACAACAATTTTGACAATGTAATTACGAAGAGCCGTTAAATGGTTATTTTTTCTATAAGGAGATCGATCAATAAACATTTTATTAAAACTATCAATTAAAATTATTTTATAAAACGATGTTGTTACATTTCAATCAGAGATCACGAATTTTAAAGGCCATTGCTATTTTACGGTAAATTCATTGTAATATACAAATTGTTAACGAAAAAAGAAAATGTTGAACATGCGGTTTTGTTTCCAATCAATTTTCTTAATCGGGCGCCATAATTTCTTAACAAAGCTATGACATTAATCAAACACGGAGAGTAGTACTTCTGGGCGGTAAACCATAAAATAAGCGTTGGCTTATTATTATTATTATTAATAAATTATATACCTTACAGCTTCTGTTACCGAAAACAAAAAAACGTAAAATAAATCTGTACAAAAATTTTATCATTTTATTCAAATCTGTTAATAAATCGGATTATTTTAAATGTTTTACAGCCCGCCAGTCATAAGAAGTTTTACTTCCCGCTTTTTCATATGTTATACTCGAATCAGTATATTTGCTCGATTTATGCATATGTTGCCATTTAAAAGAATGAAACCCATTAATCATTTTTATTGGATTAAGTATGATTTTATTTCTTGCTTATTATTATGATTATTAATGTTACCTACTTCTATTTTTAATGTGCGATATAGTTAGATCGCGTCAGAGTTTATAATTTTTCTTATATGGACTGACATAATAATTATATTACTAATAATGATGGAGTCGGATCGCAATAATGATTGGGATATAAAGTTATATTGCGATCAGGTAAATTGAACATAATACGAATTACAAGTACATTGGTATAGTTGTACATTTCATGGTTATGAAAAGATATATGAATAAGTTGATTATGCATAAATGTTTATACCATATTTATACTCTTTAAAACACGTCTCAAGATATGTTGTTAGATATTAAATACTTTGATTTAAAGATATTTTCTGAAAAACCATCTAAACTTATATGGTTAACACATTACTTCTTTAAAGATGCTGTCAAAAATCTGAACGTTTCTGAAAAAGGTTTCTTTTAGTTAAGTTGCTCACTTATTATCACATTTTGGGCTATTCGAAACCATCCTTATGGCCATAATATGCATAAGGTCGAATTTTGGGAGTCTACATATTAATGAGCGTTATATTCAAATTGATTAGAAAAAATTATCGGTAAACTGCCAGTAAGTTTTTGATTTGTATGTAGAATTTCATGTTACATGTAGACTTGATAATGAGAAAACAGTAAAACACGCTTGCGAAACGACTAGTAGCTAGAAAATTGCATCGCCGCCAAACCTGTTAAGTGTATTACCAAATTTTCTCTACATTTACGGAATATCAGAAATGGTTGATTCTAGTTTTTTTAAGTAGGGGAACAAATCTTTCAAATTATTGAATATATCGAAATGAAAACTTCTGGGGTGTATGTAATTTAGCCTAATTAGAGTATACCAATCATAGGAGTATCAGAAACAATGTCAAAAACAATTTAATTTAAATACATTTAGATATACAATAGTACAATTGATCCACTGCTAACCACTACTGTTTTACAGTGGATCACGAAGTGCTCTACGGAGGATCAACATTTTTTTCTAAATAATAACACTAATGTTAATGATATATTAGGGAAAGCATTTATTGAAAAAAGTTTAACGAAAATAATAAGGGAGAGTGCCCACCTATTACCACCCTAAGGTCTTGAGGCCAAAACTTTCGTTTGAGACATAATTTCGCGGAGCTCTCGGTTTCGTTTGAAAGCTGAGTTCAATAGCTAACAAAATTAACGGAACTTAACAATTTCGAAAAATGCGACTTTGGCAGCAAAAGTCTCGAAAATCGACAATAAAGAAAAGGGGCCAAGTTACTGGCAACCATTTACACTTCGCTGTAAAAAATCGAAAATGAAGCATAAACACTAGTTTATATTAGTATTATTATACTAGTTATTATTACTTTATATACTAGTATTAATTTTTATGTTTTCTTTATTCTTTCAGTGGTTCACACTTACCATTTGAAATGCAAATTTGTGATCAAATTTTTTGTGAGATTTTATTAGCAAAATAAATGGAAATAAGTGGAAAAAATGGGTTAAAGTTATGTTTCGCCCTTCCCGCGCTTCCCGCTTCACTAGGGACCTCTTTTCTCTACAACTTCCGCTTAACTAGCGACCTCAACATTCTGTTCTTACAAGTATAA
The DNA here is from genome assembly GCA_027564815.1 of Symmerus nobilis. Lineage (NCBI taxonomy): Eukaryota > Metazoa > Arthropoda > Insecta > Diptera > Mycetophilidae > Symmerus > Symmerus nobilis. The sequence continues at coordinate 1,855 of JANTOP010013962.1, read as the reverse complement.
CTAATTCATTATCGCTAACATAATTTAAAATCATTTCAAGGGTGGCAGTAGGTGGGCACTGAAGCTATTCTGACATGACGCGAAATATTTTATTTCCATTTAACAATAATGTTCGATGCTCGTCGAAACCGTGAAGAAAAAAGAACAAACTAAGAATTCCACTCATATTTATCCTTTTATATTGATGAAAAACACTTGAAAATTCACTTAACAAAGATGAACGATATTACATCAGAATCGATTTTTTCGTATTTTTTACTTTTCGACGACCATGCGACTACAGCAACACGTGCATACAACTCAATGATTTATGAAAAGTGAACGCTTAATGAGACGAAACTTTCACACTAAGCACATTGCCGCTGTCATCGCCACGAACGTCAAAACTGATGGGTGCCAGTAGCTGGGCAGTGTCAGAGGAGGGCACTCTCCCTTATTAATTATGATTATATTAGAAGTAAATTTAGATTGTCACTTAATCGGGCAGTAGCCGCAACGGATAAAAGTGACAAAAAAATATAGCGGAAAATGGGGCAAGACGGGGTACCTAAGGTTGTATTGCAGTGTTTTGAATATTTTAAATTAATTTTTTTATCATTGGAACCTATTAGGTAGCTTCTAATAAAATATTCACGCAGTATGAACATATCTTACTTAATGTTAAAATAAAAAACATAAATCTTGAGAATAGCATTTCTCCTCATCTTGCCCCTAGGCGGCACGATGGGGTTTAGAATTTGAATAAAATAAACTTGAATTCCAAGATATAGTAATAGTAAACTAAGGTAGGTCAGCAGGTAGGTAGTAAACTGAACACACGCTTTCACAAAGTTGTTTATTCTATAATTTTCAACAATGTTCAAGACATACATACGAATGTAGGAAAACATAATAAAAGTTTTAAAAGTTATTAATTTGTATTGCATAATTGGTAGATATAATTTTATTTTCCGACGAGCTGCCTATATCAGTGTTACGAAGTTCCTCACCATTCTAAAATAAAAAGAAAACAGAAATTATAAATAATTTGTGTTACCCCATCTTACCCCACAGGACACTCACACATTTAAATACAAAAAAATCCGTTTGCAAAAACAATAAAGATGAATTTTTTCCTAAATATCTACGTAATACTGCTTTCTAAATGCTACAGCACGAGGGACTAATTGCTTTTTTTATGCGTTTATCACGCTAACAAATTGAAGCAATAATAACATCGAAATGTCTTAAAACGGATTTTTTGTGCTCAGGCAGCGACATGACCTCCCACATCGAAGTTATTCACAGGACTGAATGGTACCATGACGTCACTTTAGATTAAAGTACTGCCGATCTCGTGATGCTTTTGGTTTAGAAATGATTAGGGGTACCCCGTCTTGCCCCACCTTCCCCTACTATTCCAATTAAATATTTGAGTCCAATTAAATAAGGGTCGAGATGCTTTGATGAATCGAGATCTTATTATGTGTGGGTTGTTTGTGATACTTTATGAATTAGGATCGAACAATTTTTATATAGATTGCGGCGATTTCGGCGAAAAGAAATTCATTTTCAATTGGATCATTATTTTCTGTTCTACCGATCTGTTCTACTGTAAATTATTAAAAATATAATTTTTGACACTTAAACTAATTTGTTCACAATTATGAATTTTTGATAGTTTTATAACAACTGATCCTGGTGGTTATTACAAATGTGTTGAAAAGCTCGAACGGTTGTAACTCCATCGATAGTTCAATCGATGAAATCACATGACGTTACAATCTATTAATAAAGGCTGTTTTTTTTAGAGGTATAGAACTTTAAGTTGGCATTACTGTTCAAGATGGCGACCGATTTAACAGCTGTCAAGTGA
>JANTOP010013951.1:0-14523 GCA_027564815.1 Symmerus nobilis | reverse complement strand
CTGGGTTCGAACCTCGAGCCTGCAAACCTCCCTCATTCCAAAGCGGGCGTCATACCCATTATGCCATGGAAGAGGTCAAAAAGCAAGAGGTTTTTTTTTTTTTTTTTTAAAAAAAAAGATAATTACTTGTTACAATTACAGGGTACGGTGTGGCAAAAAAAAAGCTACAAATAAATTCGATGTCAGGGCAATTATACCTACATAGAAAGGTCAGGTTTATTTCATATGAAATTTAAAGGTATTTCGCGAAAAAAATATTTATTCTGCACGAATATATAAAACTCTTTTTACATGCGTGCAGTATTAAGGTATCTTTAATTCTGCCCGAAAAAGAAAAATGAATAATATATGAATTTTCTCGATTAAAAAAATGTCTTCCAAACCTGTTTAAATTCCCAAATTTTGCTTTGAAATTATCCCAATTTGTAGCATTATCATTTCTAATGCTCCCAAAAGCATTAGCTCATGTCGGTTTTAAGATTATATAATAATTTGTTTAGCCAAGACTGGTTACGCATCTGATGGCGGAATCGAATTTAATAGTCGGTATATGAATATTTAAAAGTTATTACTTGAAATCTAATGAATGAAGAAGATAAATAATACAATTAACGGTATATCACGCGATGTTATAACAAAAATAGAAAATGTATACAACAAATGATAATTAAATATGTGTTATTATTTAATGGGAAATGAACATTTGTAATATAATCTGAAGAAGGTTAATATAATTTAATTCTGAATATTCCGAATAGGAATCAATCAGCATAATTCTGGCGATGCGCACGATTCAAGATGTAATGTATATTCAATCAAATATTTCGGCCGTCATATAATTTTCATAAATTATTTAATATTCGAATACCCCTAATTAATGGTAATAAATCGCTATACAATGTAATTATTTGTAAAACTTTCTATTTAAAGATACATAAATGTGTACCCAAAGGAGATTAAAATAAACTTCCTTATGAGATTTATTATCTACTAATCTTTAAGGCTTTATTTGCTAACGAGATTAGTCATATATATTAGCAGAACAATATAATGATATTAAGTTGAAAAATTTGTGTTGAACAAATATTTTTCGAAACACTTGACATTAAAGCTTTAAATTTGGCCAAACAGTGCTCGTAATCTTTCAGCAAAAAAGCAGTGTAAGTTAAAAACTAAATAATCGTTTCACAATTCCGCTTATTTTTCCATTTCCCATACTATATCACTATTATCTGATAATATCTATCTGATAATAATTCCCCAAAGAAAAATAACCTTGCTCTTGTTGTATAAAATACATATTGTACACAATCCCATAAAGAATGTAAGGCATCCATATATTTAGTTCATGAAGTGGGTGTGCTAATGAGTTTATTGGCGAAGGTTAACACTTTTCAAGTGTATGAAATAAATTAGATAAGTGAACGTGGGGTAAAATTTGGTGGTATATTCTAAATATTAAATCGTACGTAAGCTGTCCAAATATGTTTAAATGCACTTTATAAAAAATGTGTCGAATTGTTTACGAATTTGGATACGGTATACATTCAATATAGTGTGAAAATCATTTTTGATAACTTTGAAAAAGCAAAATTCAGGAAAATTCCGCATTATCTCATGTTCACCTATGTTTATCCTTAATACAAAATATTTCTGACACACAAAAATGTATGAACTAGCGTATTTGTATACACCTGAAATCCAATTAGTTGATGACATACAATTTAGTTATAAGTTTTACATTGCTTTACCTTAAAACCTCGAAAAATGTGTTGAAATTATGAAGCAAATAAGCAGTTTATGGCCTCGGAAAACAGTTGAAAATTAGATAAAAATATATCAGGCTAAATATCTCTCTTGTCATATAACGAAGCCACATAGGTATATCGCAAACTACTCAAATGCTAACGTGAGATACAATACTCGTCATAACAGAAAGCTTTGTTTGTAAATATTCCGTCGTATTCTTTCCCACATAATTTGGTTTCAATTCTGGGTTGTACCGTAACACGTTAAAAAAAGGCACCTCCTCGTCAATCTTTAATTAGGTAGCTTACTTACATAAACCATTAAATATATTAATAATTTTATACAAATTATAGTTCGGTCCGTTTCTTGTGTTTATTGAATATGCATTTATTTGAAAACAAAATGCATGAACAGATTAATAAAAGTATCGTACATCGCTGGAAACTACTTTCTCCGACAATTCAGGCAATTTTCGAATTCCATCTCGAAAAAATGACTCTCTTTTGAGGCGATCCAAGAATCGACCCATTTCTTGGCATCTTTATAAAAATGGAAGTGCTGCTAAGGCGGGCCATGAGACATCGATCTGAACAAGTGGTGGCAATGTCTGGTGAATACAGCAGGTGGGGTAGGATTTCCCATTTCAACGTTTCCAAGTAGGTTTTTACCGGTTTTGCAACATGTGGCCGAGCGTTGTCATGGTGAAGAATAACTTCTTCGCTCGTATTCCAGCCATTTTTCTCGCAATACACGGCTCAAACGAGGCAATTATAGCCAGTACCAATCACCCGTAATGGAATCGCTAGGTTTCAGCAGCTCAGAGTACACAACACCCTTTTGGTCCCACCAGATACAGAGCATGACCCTCGAACCATGTACCAGGGCTGGGAGTATGATTGAGTCGTATCGACTCGACTTGATAAAAATTAATACATATTTTTATCTGCGCAGTTTTTTTACTATGTGTGTTTATCGACTCGACTCGACACGACTCGATCATACTCCCAGCCCAGGTCTGTAAATATGAAACCATCAATTAATGTGATGGTGCATTATCATGAAGCAAGATCACTTTGTGTTGCCTTTTTTTATATTCCGGACATTTTTCACACAAAGCTTGATCCAAATCGATCATTTGTTGTCAATAGCGTTCAGTATTAATGGTTTCGCCAGGTTTCAGCAGCTCATAATAGATTACACCCTTGTGATCCTACCAAACTAAGAGCATTGCCTGCCGTTAATAGCGATTTGGCCTTGCAATAGATGTTGATGGTTCGCGTGGAGTTACCCATGATCTTTTACGCTTAGGATTCTTGAAATTTATCCATTTTTCATCACCAGTTATAATTCGATGGAGAAATAACTTTATTTTTTACGTGGTGTGCAGTATTTCACAAGTGGTCTTTCGGTTTTCCTGCTGTCCTTCATTCAGCACATGTGGAAGCCATTTTCCCATTTTCTGGATATTTTCCATGGCTGTCTTCAAACTTTATCGGTGGTCTACCACGTTCCTCCTTTCTCACGTCAAAATCGCTGCTTTTGAATGTTTTAAACCACTAAAAGCAATGTGACTTGCCAAGAGCATGCTCACCGTAGGCTTCAACAAGCATTCTATGCGATTCTGTAGCAGTTTTCTTCAAATGGTAACAGAAAATCAATGCTGTCCGCCAATCGTAGTTTCCCAGGCACAAAATTCGGTATGTTCAACGATATTAAAAACTAAAATCTTTATAAAATGTCAAAACGAGAAAATGGCGCCAATGACGCGGTTTGACGGTAACTACTTTGACAGCTAGGGCTATCTATGGGCAAATTTGACCGGACATAGCGTAGTACTTTGTTGTAGAATATTCTCCAATCACAATTTGATGTACAAACCCCTTTCTCCGTTGCCTTTGAATCAACTGCTCGCAAGTGAAAAATCCCCTTTCAATGTCTCTCGGTTTCAGATCATAAGCATCAATTTTATTGGTTTTTGAATAATCCCCATGGATTTCAATCGTATGGAAACGGCGTTTGACTCGGATCTTAATCGAGTATCGCCTCTAATTTTTTGGCTTCGAATTTTTCAGTATGTCCAGAGCGAGGAAATCACCATTCTTGAAACGTCGAAACCATTCCCTACATGATTTATCAGCTGGATCAATGTCACCATAAACTTCCACAAGCATTCAAACAGATGGGTGAAGGTCGACCTTATTTGGGATCTTGTATAAAAACATTTATTAATTTCACTGATTTTTCCAAAATTTACAGAACTTATACAAAACGCGTACAAGAAATTTTTTAAATATTATAAAATTTCCTAAAATATAGTATTACAGATACTGGTTTCATTTAGAAGTGGTTGTGGTGACATAACTGATTGAGTAAATACTCTTCATTTGATCGTGCAAAGTTATGTTAGAATTTATTCGAAAAAAATTCGATTATGATACATTGAATATTATTGGTATTCATACATATAGGAACAAACTCAGGTTAATTTATATTCCCTTCAATTTATTAACCTATATAATGCATCGCCAAATACTACACTTAATTTCCCAATACACAGTGCAAACCTGTGTACTGGGGATTCCCAGCTACAATGAGGAAGCACAATAAGTTTGTCGACTGCTTTGTAATATTGACAGTATTGCCCAACCACCCCTGCTTAAATTTAAAATTTCTGACCTATACTCTTCCATACGGTACGAGTATATAATAATGATATCATTCTATCCCGTTATTCATTATTGATGATCTGCATTGTATACCTAATATTTTTTATATACGAGTACGGGTCAATTTTAATTTAAGGGTAAATCGAATATATATAGGTACAGTAAATATCCAATTAAACATAACTTTATTCTAGATGTTACGAAACTATTGCCGTCTCCAATAATCAATATTGACAGGTGATATGGGTTGGATCGTTGGATGTATGTTACTCGAAATTCATAATATCGAGTGTGCAGAAAAATATTATTATATTTAAAATGCAGGATTTTTCCTGAATATTTTTCATTTTATTTGTCACGTGTCCATCCCTTGTCTATGTTATTTAAATATTATATAAGAGTCGAACCATTGTCAATATAATATTGTAATATTGCAATAGACTTAATAATAAAAAAATTAAGAAATCTGGTGGGCGAACTAAACTTTAGGTTAGATACCTATAAGTATAAGATTTATTGTATCGATAAATTTGAAAACATTTTTTGCCAAATGATAAAATATTAAACTCACGATCGTCTTCCGTTTGCCTTAATAATTTTCAATTCAATACAATAAAAAAGTAAAAACGGATTATTTTAATCCGTACAACTTGCCACTAGTATAAGTGTGGGTAGTTAAGTAGATGCTTTCTTTTATGTTGAATAACCTCTAATCTCTTGTGTTTTGTCTTACATTCTGATCTTAAGAAATATTATTAGCTGTATTGTTGAAAGGGCATATACATGGTGTCAAGTTATAAATCGATGGATAATAAATCAAAAGAACAATGACCTTGTGACGTCAAATATTTTAATTTCCTTACGAAGATAATAAAATTCCTGCTGATCGCACGCAAAGGTAATTTAAAAAAAAATTAAATTACAGTTCCCAGAAATTGACCATTTTAACGGAGGCATTTAAGTTTCAAATTTAATCTAAAACTGATTCTATTTCCACTTAACATTTTACTATCGTTGCTGACACATCACGTATTGAATATTATACGATGTGTAATATTACAAAATAAATTAACAAATTAACAAAAGAAGAAATTATTGGAAATATAAATGTCACGTTTTAAATTTTATTGGAGAGTTATTGAGTATTAAAAGAGTTTTCAAATTTTATCTTAACACTATAAGGTGTACGTACAAAGAAGCAGAAGAAAACCAACCAAGAATTATGCAATCAAAATTTTGAATTATTGTAGGTTTTTAGAGACAACCAGTAAAGGGACGATAAGGTTTTATTTCGATTACCTTCGTCAATTGAATTTTAATATTTAAGATGCCGTTATTATATAATACGCCTATTGGTTTATTATCTGTAAGACCATTAGTCTTTTGACTGTTAAATTAAATAAAGAAATGCCTTGTCTGATAAATGAAGATATTATTGAGTCATTTATTAAAATAAAAAATCATATTCATACTCCTGACTATGATGGATTCTTTGTACTGTGGACTGTGATACTTTAGTATTTAAAATAAGTTTATTGAAAATTAAAATTTATTTATACAAGTGGAATGTTCTGAGCAAATATGTATCTAACAGGTCACTGATCTAACAGAACAAAACTTTTATTAGAAGGGAGTCATCAAAGAGCATCCAAAGTACTGCTATAACTATTCTTTAGATGAAAGCAACATTTTATACAATGCACATAATATTATAATGTTTCAATTTGTAAATATAATATTTCCATAGTTCACACACAATTTGTTATAATATTTCATGATAGGTAGGGTACAGGGGATGAACTTTCAATTACACAAATTGAAAAATTAGGTAATGATGCTATTTTTCTAATAATCTTTATTTTCCTTCTATCTTGTCTGTCTTTTTGATTTTTATATTTTTCGTTGACAAGACCTTTAGAAAGCCTTGCCGGCGAAAGTGGATGTTATCAGAAAATATATGCCGATATCTATTGTTTCATTACACTGTGGTACACAAAAAAAAAATTACAACAGATCCACAGATTAGGTGGATTTTGATAACTTGTTTATTAGGGTATATCGAATTAGACATTTTGCCATATTAGAATTTAATTTTTGAAGTCATTTTGCAATCTAAATGAAATGGATTTAACGATTATTAAAACAAATTGTATAACTGTCTAAAAATATGTCCTCAAAATTTCAAGCCGATCTGAATAAAATTGAATGAGATATTGGCTTTGAAAGAGAAGCGTGTGATAAGATTCAGAACTGAAGTTGAAACGCATTTTTCTCAAAATGGCGCCAACTCCATCCAAAATTACTCAACAACTACTGAACCGATATTTTTGAAATTTTGCAGGCTTATTCAATACATACAAATCTAGTCCTTAATCGTTCGATATTTTTTTTGGACCAAAACTTTTTATACAGCCGAAAAACGGCAGTTTTTTTTTTGTAGATGAAGTGATGTTTCATGAAGCACAAGAGGGTTTGCAGCACTCCAATAACGCATGTTTTGTTTGTTGACGAAGCCAATCAACCAAAAATGCGGCTAACATCTCTAGAGCCTATTTTGAGAACGTGGGTCGCTTAATATGGTCAAGTGTCTTTAGTTCTTGCGTTGACTTGATCTTGTAAGGGTGCAGGCCAAGATTCTTTCGCAAAATACGCCAAAGTGTGGTCTGACTGATGCCCAATTCCTGAGACCGCCGTGGAATCGACTGATTTGAATCGTTTACGATGGACGCTTCAACGGTAGCAATATTCTCGGAGCTGCGACCGCTGCGTTGTCTCACTGGCACGGGAGCATTCAACAGTGAATATGTTGACTCAAATTTTCTCACCAAATTGTGAACTGCTTGTCTACTCGGGAGAGAATTACGACCCAAAATTGGCGTAAGCGCTCTTAAAGTTGCAATCACCGACCCGGAATTTGCGTAGTAATTTTTAATTACTTGTAAACGTTCTTCGTTCGTAAGTCTTTACATGATGAAAATGTTTGAGTTACTGAGTGTTTTGACAGTGACAGCGCACTAATTGGTTTAAGGGTGCGTTCACAATAAGAAATCAAAAGTGTCAAGTTGCTATTGAAAAACCAGATATTTAAAAACAAATTGATTTGCAATATTTTACGTAGATACATTCTACTATTTCTTCCTTATTTTGATTTCATGAGAGTTATTGTTTCCATAGCAAAATCTTCTTATATCCTTGTGTTTTCGTTAATTATATAATACAATAATATACACAAATCGAAGGCATCAATTCAATAAAATATTACTTATACTATGACATCTAGTGCTTGAACGAGAAAACACCGTATACTTAAATTATTTATATTTAAGGACCGATAAGCAGATGTTGGATATAATGTCTTCAATAAAGAAGGACAATAATAATAAAATAAAATAAAATATGTCTGCAAAAAACTGCATGTTGTTGTAAAAAACTGAATGATGAAAATTATGAATTTGATTAATGTGTAATCGATTTAATACCGCACAGTGAATGCGCGAAATGGATTTTATAAAATCAATGTTACAAAATTGAAAGGAGAATAAAGCCAAAATAGATTACAAAATTGTTCCTTCAGACGTACAATTCAATTGATTTCGCAAATTTCGCAACCAATTTTTTATACTTGAGAATGAACGTCAACTATCACCTATCACCTAACGCATTTCGTTTTTTGTTCCAAATTTCTATTGGCGTTGTGGCAGCCTTGCGCAAAAACCTATATCGGTAACTCCGAAACCTATAGCGTTAAACTTTTTTTAACAAAAAACTTTATCGCTACATAATTTTCATAGTTACTTGTTTTAAAATAGTGCAAAGACGACCTATTATAACATTGTTGGGAACAAGGATAAATTGTTGGCCACAAATTATTGAGATACATCGATATTACCAAGAATATTTTCCATAAAATATAATAATAAAGTTAAATCGGCTGATAATTTAAATATAAATACAAAATCACCCACATTGGATACTGACGCCTTCCTGTCTCGATCTTCCATTTTACCATTTTACTAATGCAACACATTTTTTGAAATCACATTTTTATAATCGTCAATTGTAAAATCGTAAACAACAAAAGCAATTGTGATAGAGATTAAGAAAATGGGAAAATGCTACACATTAGCTTCGTTTTCACCACTCTTGGACCATTCTTCCAATAACGTTCTTGGGAAAATCCATAAAACATCGGCGATCCAATTCATTTGCCAAACGTGGGCACAAAGATATATTTCATACAAAGAAATTCCACACAACATAAGAAAAACGTAAAAAATGTAAAACTACAATTTAGTACACCATGTTTTTCATGGATTGCCATATGCATTTCAAAATCCGAAATATAAAAATTTAGCAACATTTTGCAATAATTCAGTTAATTATAATACGTTTGTTCACGTCACCTGTCCGAAGAAAATCGATATATTTAGATATTTAACACATCGTATGGAATAGTCGTAGTTTAATTACTAAAGTCATATATATAAATATTATATTTACTAACATTAAACTTAAGGCATAAAAACTATTAAAAGAGAAATTACCTCTATACTTGCAATCAAAAAATGCATCTCATATTTATATATTACCAATAGCGTTATTTATGACCACCTTAACTAATCTTCATTATAATACGAGTATATTCTCGTAAACATATATAAATACTACTAGAGGTAATAAAATGTATGAATATACAATAAATATCATAATAATCTCACTTTACTTAACCATAATCATAAAGTTTAATATAAAAATTTTAAGTAAAAAATGAGAAAAAAATCCTTACATTAAATTTGTTATTTTGGTCATTTGATGCCAAGATTGACTTATTTCTTCTTGACATTAAACGATTTTTTTCCATTGCAGGTACTTTACTTCGTGCTATATTATTTATCAAATTACAAGTGTATGGTGCTTCATTATGATTAACTTCTTCAGAAGATGTATAAGTATAATATAGATCCACGAGTATAAGAGAATTTGATCTTCCATACACATTACACATATTCTTCAGAACGCTTAAAGAACGCTAATTTTTTACTCTTTAGAATGAAACAAAGTTGTATAACTTAATCATAAAAGTTGATATTTCTTCTCGGTAATATTTACTGGTATACGTATAACAAACCATATTGAAGATAATGATTATTTACACCACTTGTCGTTTAAGTTTGCGTCGAAACCAATAAGAAAATTGATGAGTATACAGATAATTCAAGCATAAAAAAATGTCTATTGTGCAATGAGATATACATTTCCAGTAGATCCGATAATTTATTGCTTTCGAAACATATTTCAAGCTTCAATTTATTGAGTTTAAGTCAATTGTTATTTTTTCTAAATAAATATTTATAGTATAAGTAGTAGTATATGCGCAAGAAAAACGATAAGCCAAATGTTAAATATGACGATTACAAAATTGCCTTACCATAATCGGATTTGCAAAATAAACTTTTATACATAATCATATTTAAGTATAATTTAAAACTTATCAAAAAAAAATATACTGTAAAAGTGCAACTACGATACTTACTTTTGCTATTTTCAGGGTTATCCAATTATGCATAGAATAAATATATTCGGAAAATTATAATTATTTATTGTTAAGTTATGACTTTAACCTTTGTACATATCCTCCTACCTAAATGAACACTTAATATTAAATCGGTAACTCAAAATTTAAGTCCATGTTCCCTATCTCAAAATAACTTGTATGCTAAGAAATATTGAAAAACTTTCGGTATGTCAAACATTCTGGAAATAATTCGAAAAATTAAATAAAAATTACAAGTTTGGTGAATAATTGAAAATTTTGTAAAACTCAAGGAAAAGTTTTTATAACTGAAAACCTTGGCGAATTCAACTATGGAAAATTTCGAAAAAACCTTAACATTTGATGAAAATCCAAAAATTTCGTAAACATTTGAATCAAAAAATTTCGCAAACATTTGAAAACCTTATAAGCTTTAGAAAGTTTATATAAATTTAATAACTGCGAGAAAAATTATAAACTTTGAGTACATTTAATGAATGAATGGAAGAATCGTCGTAAGAATCGTTATGGAAATCGCATAATTTTATTAAGTTCCGAAAAAAAAAAAACAGACAAATTAATGTAAATCAGTAAATTCAAATTGCTGCAACGTGAATATAATTATTTCCTCATTTTCCACCTTTACATACCAACAATTTGAATCTAAAAGTTCACTTAAAATCCATCTTTGTTCACTGTTCTAATTTAGTTGTTTAGATTCAAATGTACAATCACATAATTATGTAACTATAATATGTAGCAACAGTAGCGAGCATAAATCTCAGCATAACAAATATTACACTTCTTTAATATTTCGGAAAAAAATAAAACAATGATTACTTACATTCTAAAAGTTATGGCGAGTTTCTCATTTTTAAATATGAGTAAATTATAAAATCATCACTAGTATGCCGATTTCGATAAATATTATATTCACTGAATTAAAGTTACATCAGTAGATGGGTATTTCTCATAATTAGCATTACAAAAATTAATTTTAAATGAACTTGAAGTTTACTGAAAACTATAATGAACTAATGAACGTAGTCAGGTTAAAAGAATATGTAGTTCCGACTTGTTCATATTCCACCCGTCATGCAATACAAGTCAACTTCAAATTGCAGTTATTTTAAATTTTCCTAAATCGGAAATTCTGTCGTAATTAATATGCCGTCTAAGATTACATATACGAATTTGGTAAGCCAATAAATATCTAAATAATTAAGGATTTAGTATTAGAATTAGAATTAAATTTAAATCGAATCATATAAAGTTTATAGAAACTAAACAACTACAAGAAAATTGAAAAACTTGAAAGTATATTTAATAAATGATATAAGAATTGATATAATTACACTGTGCTCGAAATTAGAGACCTTTTTTCTCGTCAAGCGGGTAACTAGGGGGGAACCCCTAATTCGAGTACGCTGAATACAATGGTTCTAACTGTTTTTCTAGGTTAGCTCTTGTTTTCGAGATATTTCAGATTCAAATTAGTAGGCCCAAGGACTCCAAATAATATTATTTTTCTCATTTTTTAACCTTTTATTTGATTTACAATAAATCGTTTAAAATCGATCGAGTTTCATGTATTTGAATTTCGTGCAAAAAGCTACATGCTCTTTTGGCTGAGATTTGTTAGAATTTGCAAGAGGAAGAAGACGATACAGAAGATTAAACAAATGAAAATTGAAACAAATAGGGAAAATGTAGATTTTGCGGAAAAAATTAAAAATAACCTTAAAAACGATTGATCGATTTAATTTTTTGAAATAGTTTCTATCCGATACATCGACATGACATGCAAAAGAATGAGAAAATTAACACTTTTCTGGCCTCCTTGGGCCTACAAATTGCTGAATGGGGGTAAAAATAAGATTTTATAAATCTAGCGTGCAAATTCTAAATTCGATTTTTAATAAAAGAATGGAGTACACTGCTCGACAATGCTAAAGTCTCACAAATTTCCCGAAATATTTTGCTGTTTAAAGTATAGACCTTAAATTTATATCTGTGCCATACTTTACCATCTTATTTTATGATAAAGAAATATTTTGCATTAAATCCTCCGTGCTAACCATAAGATTTCTAAAAGTTACTAATTTCCACTATGATAACGGCTATTGGTACAAACAACAATTGGATTAAAACAACTTTATTTATTTATTTACACATTTTATTTTGATTTCTTAGTAATTAGTGCTTTAGACCATGAATATTTCATGGTGAATAATTTTATCGATCAATAAATCGATTAAAAATTATTTAATAGCTTTAGGGCATCTACCTGACTTCCAATTATTTGATTACTCTCTACCCAATGTCTTTCAACAGTTCGGTCGATTAAAATTTGGTAACAAATGACCAAGCAAATAAATAAAATTGTTTTAATCGAACAGTGAATCTATAGCAATGCTATAGTAGAATTGAATGATTTTTAGAGATTTAATAGTTTTTAGACGAATACACATACACATATTTCTCTGCGTCATTATTAATACATTATTATACAATTACTTATCAGTGCAGTCTTTCTTTGCTCACTACGGTACATTATAGATATCGCATGCATATTGGCATTTCGTAAAATTATTTTATTAATGATTAAACCAAACAGTTGAGTAGATAAGTATTATATTGTAGGAATTATTCATATTTCTTGAATAAATCGTGACAATCCGAATTTTCGCTTGTCAAATGTTAGATGTTTGATATCCTGTAAGTTTTATTAAAAGTGAAAAATTGAAATTTGCTATAATTATTTCGACATTTAAGTTGGACCTGCTAATTCCGTGAGTTCAAAATTCGTACCCAGTGAAAATTAAAAAATTAAAAAAAAAATCATATTTCAAATCTTATATTCATATAAAAACTGATTATTTTAAAGAATTAGGATTTAATCTAATTACCAAGACTTGGTTATCGGATTCGAAAGACGTTCAAAATCTGAGGTGTGGAAAACTGAAATATATTTATTTAACAAATTTTATTGGCTCATCAAATACTCCTACACAATTCTTAATGAATTTACTTGAGCAGGTACATTTAATATTTAATTTCAATAGAAAATTTTTATAAATAAATACGTCCATTACCACCTGGAGTTCGTTATGGTCTGTAGATTATAGTTTTAATCGTTTTGCTTCTTTATTTTCTTTACTTGTGTATCTTCTGTGCTTTTAAACTTGTTACGTTGCGTTTTTTTCTCTAAATAAAAATGTTCGTATAAGTTGCTTTTTTCCATATCCAATACCAATATTCTGGTGTCTTCCTTCTTCTGACTGAGAGTGTACTTTTCGTTACAAGTATATCTCCCCAATATGTATTATAAATCTAAATTGTATTTATATTATATTACATTTAGCGAACATTATATACCTCCTAAGTATACTATATGCGGTTATATTATAATATCCATCACTATGATGGGGTTAATGGCACTGAAATCCAGTTTTTCTGTCGATATGATGAGTTGAAGGATCAACGATTAAAAAAAAACTAAAGCCAAACGATTTTTTTTTCGTGTAATATAATTTTGTTTTGTTTTTTGTGCTCAAAAGTGGTCCGGTTTCTACGAGTTATATTATATTTTTTAAGATGAGCAAACGATCTGGTTTTTATGTAAATTTATGGGATGTTCATGTTTGTATCGACAATGGGATATAAGAAAAAATCGTAGTAGAACAAAAAACAATTAAAAGCTCATAAGTCCAGTGAGAAAAAATCTCATTATCTTAAATGGATTTACTTAAACTAGTTAAATGGGTGTACGAGAGTAAGATTTATATTAGTCTCAATGATAAATTGATCATATTATCTATTCTATAGGATGTGCACAGAATGCATTTTATTCTTCTTTGGTATTCACATACCATTCATTATTAAATTAGAAGTCCTATGTGGATAAAAGACCTTAAGATTACTGTTCGAATCGTATATAGCTATCTTACTTAAAAAAAATTATACTCAACAACAATTATACTTTTACGTGTTCGCATTTTCCCAAATTTTGGGGAAATCGTCCAACGTAATTAGCAGTTCCCCAACAAAACGACTAGAAAAGCAAAAATGTACAGTGTACAGAGACTTCAGCCACTAAGAATCTAATCTATTTCTCTCAATACGATCTATTAAATGCATAAAACTGTGATTATAAAATGCATCAAAAATCCAGGTTAAAGGATATTAATTACGCATACAGGGTGAACGAAAGGGTATATCTTCTAAAGAAATCCTATTCAATGGTATATGTTTAAAAATTATATTACTGTCCTAGTCATCAATAGACTTTTACTTAACTTTGATTTCTTTCTCAGCAAATAGAAACTACATACAGTATTGTGCAAAACATTAGCAACATCGCTTAAGCTAGACAGAAAAAGTTATATATCTGCCTTATCTTATTTAAGTAATAATAAACCCAATATTACGTTATAATATACTGGTAATGCAATACCATATAGACACATTTCGAAAGAAATCTAAGTTCAAATAACAATTATATTTAAGCAAAATGAAGTAGATCAGATTTTGTATGTGTGCAAAACTAAAGCAACATTACAATGTAATTAAAGC
>JANTOP010013940.1:0-14527 GCA_027564815.1 Symmerus nobilis | reverse complement strand
TTTTGAAAAAATATAAAATATGTTCTTTATAAGTTACTCTTTTATGTACAAATAGTAATTATAAATATTAATCATTATATATAGTTAAAATAAATTAATAAAAAAATAGCTTTCTTTCGACCGCATGACTAGAAGTAAGCCCTTAACACACGCCTCTCTTTCAAAGCCAATATCTCATTCAATTTTATTTGTATGGACTTGAAATTTTGAGGACATATTTTTAGATACTTACACTTCAAAAAAATGAAAAAAAATTGATTTCTTCAAAATTACAAGTGGTGCGATCCCCTTAAATATAGTATAACAAATTTAGTTTGGATAATATTTTATGAATTCAGAGGTGCTTACAAGTCAGGTTATTGAGTTTATAAGAAACTTAAATTCACAAACTCCAACTTTCTGGAAATGTGATATGGCTATCGATTGCGTGCACTACAATATCAACAAAATTCGTTCGACTTTTCAACAATGATTTCAATAACAGCTGATTGTATTACTCCACCAAATATTACGCTCTCTCTCGTTTTTACTTTCTGCTCAATTTTCGACAAAGCGTTTTCAACCACTAAGAATGCGTTGATAAATATTTTCTATTGAATTTTAAAAATAATGTGGAAATGCTGAGTTTGAAATGAATCACTTGACATTAATTTACTATTTACAGAGTAGAAAAATACATTAGATCTTGTCGAAACTTTTCAATGAGATTTGCACAAAATCGATCGGCTGTGCGTCAATATAACAATTAGAAGTTTGAGAAATAAATTTGAAAATGTTTTTGAGTTAATTTGGAATTTATACAAATGATCATAAAGAAATCAGTCAGTTTTTCCTAACAACCCGTTAAAAAAGTACTAATTCAATAACAAATATGACGAAGTATTCTTACAAATATGATGTAGACCCGAACTATATACGGAACTGAAATCGAAAACAATTAAAGCTGCAATCGAAACCAAACCGATATTTCACTTGGGCTCCTTTGTCATTCGCATTTCGGTTCAAATATTTGCTAGGTGTTAAAAGTATACCTATACTGCAGGGTGTATCGATGGCCACGCAAAAACAAAATCATCCGAATACATCCGAATGGAATAAAATAGCATTTTTGTGAACCAATTCTTCTGCATATTTCAGTAAAAAAAATTCTTGCTACTCCGGCGGCCTTATTTAATATTCGGCACATTTTATGTAGATAAATTTTCGATTTTATACCTACTATTTAATTCTTCATTTTTACATCGATTTCCAAATTTTAAAGTCATTTGGCAATCTAAATGAAATGAATTGGCGGTTAATAAAAATTTTTTTCCCGAAATGTACCTCTTCATTGGCATAATGGGTATGGCCCCCGTCTTTGAAGAGGAAGGTTGCAGGTTCGAAGCCAGGTGTCGACATCACAAAAAAAATTATTATCTCAATAATTTGTGATCGTCACAGTGATCGAACTTGAAACCACGTCATATCGGATGGTGACGTAAAGCTGTCAGTCCCGCGTATAAGAATGTAACTATTCTTATACAGAGACTCCTTGTGTGTTGGGGGTATCATCAAACCCAATACATAATCCATTGCTATTAAATATGTAATTGGTGAACAGCAATGAATTAAATGATCAAAAAAAAGGAACAACAAATACGGTTGAGCGCTAGATGGACTACATCCAAATCGTAATAAGCCACAGAAACTTCCATATAAAGACTACAGGGGAAAAACAAGGAATGTAACAAAATATCAATTTCGAGGAGATGTGTTTATAATAAAGTATAGACATTTTTCCACTAAATGGCGATTTTAACTCAATTTTCGATTCTTTTTGGCATTCCTTGTTTTTCCCCTGTTGTCTTCATATGGAAGCACCTATGCTCTCTCGAGGAGTAAAATGTATAGATGATGGTAATGATGATGTTCTGAAGAGCCTATTGGTCATAAAGATACTAATATACATAATAGTTACATTCCAATATGAGAAATTGATGTTTATTTCGATACATCTTAATATACAGTCCGTCACAGAATTATTGGCCCTACCAAGAAAATGTGTAATAGTAAAACCCATTATATCAGTCACATGTCAGGTATACGAGTTAAAAAGGAATTAGTACTATGTAGAGTAGCGTATTGAATATAGAATATCGGAATCAGAATCCAAAGCTCCCCCTCTTCCATATTTTAATAAAAAAAATGGAAAAGCGACGACAATACGAAATATAATATCATATAATTATTTGCCCAAATTATTAGTATTTTTGATTGACTAGAAATATGTAAATTGCCTATCTTATTTTAGGTCATATTAATTGTTAACCTAAATTTTTATCAAAAACCTTTTAAGTTAATTAACAACAGTGTACTTTTGACACAGGGGACTACCGTACTATGAATGTTTTGATTTCATTACTTTTAGGAATATCGTTGATTAACTCATTTTACGGAGAACCAAGTTCAGACAGTTCAACGATTATAAATACATAATAATTTTTCCTGATTAGTCGTATGAGAGAACCAAGTTCAGATAGTTCGACGATTAATAATAATAATTTTTCTTGATTAATCATATGAGGTCATCTTGATCAATCGTCAGAAGTAAACGTAGTAAAGAGAATAGATCATGATTAAATAAAAGTATCGTGTGGCAGGTATCGTATACAGGCGTCCCTCGTATAACACGGTTAATTCGTACCGTGCTATATCGAAACCGTGTTATACAATACGAAACTTTTTTATTTATTTATTTAAACTAAGATACAACATAGAATAATATAATTTAAACTTAGATATTAGATAAATAAAGGTAATATGCACCGTGTTGTATCGAAACCTTGTTTTGCGTTATATCGAAACCGTGCTATACGAAACTTGAAACTAATATAAATCAAGGCAATGTGTACCGTGTTATATCGAAACCAAATCTTAAGGTGTAAAATTTTATGATAGCTGAAATTTCGTTCCAAATATACATATAAATGAAAAAATAAGTTAAATCTCAAACTCTCTTTCATTTTTTAATATAGTTCGAATAGTAGCTTCATAATCAAAGCAAATAAAATTTGCAAAACAAATTTTCGTTTACATTTTTGCTTCATAATCTTGTCAGATATTATCTAAATTTACAGTAAGAAATCTGATTTACTATAAACTTTACAACTTAATTTTTTACCTACCTCATGTTAAAATTAATAAGTTTAATTATTAAGTACTTTTTTCACTTTTCGCTGATTGACTTTACTTTTCAAAATGTTATAAAAACATCACAGGGGGCACTTTATAAACTTCATCACTGTCACTTCTCAAAAAGGAAATCAGAGATTTTTCCGTATCAATTAAGTTGGGGATTCCCCTTATTGAACGCAATTGAAACAAAATCCAGTCGAATACATATTCGATTTTTTGAATTCGTGTTATATTAATCTAAAGTCTTGTATCGTGTAATATCGAATCCGTGTTATAATAATCGCAAATTTTGTACCGTGTAATATCGAAGCCGTGTTTTACAATTACCGTGTTATACGAGGGACACCTGTACATACTTAAGAATTGAGTGGTCATTTACCCAGTAATTAGAGATGTTATTTACTAGTTTCAACAACCAATTTGAGATATTTTCGTAAGTAGTGTAAGTAGAAACGAACGAATTCTAGAACGAAATCACAACCTGCACTAGGATTTAGCAGTATAAAGTACTTATCCCTTCATAGAAGTACCTAGAGCTTTCAAGTCAATGGTTCTCTTTGATTCGTTTAAAAGCATTCTCGATGTGTTTTGAGTGATCAGCTGATTTTATGACAGATTTTTGTATCAGCTGATCGTCATAGCCAGTGGCGTGCAGACTAATGCGCAGAAGGCGCAGAGCACACCTGAAATATGAGCCAATCCATAAGTCTTGATTGAAGTTAAATTAAAAAATAAATAAATTAATTCATCCAAAAATTGACTTACTGAATTTAAACATTTTTTTTAGATTTTCTCGAAATTTTGTAGATTTTCGCAAAATTCCTCCAAATTTCTTTGATTTTGATTTAACCTTCAGTGTTTCTAGTGTTTTAGTTGACTACTTCGACTTCAAATATTAATGAATTTTTGCCCAAAATTATCTAATTACAAAAAGAAGTTCTGAAATTTTTGGAATATGGAATAAAGTTACATCCGAAACTTCAAGCTATCTTTGAGCATTAAAATTTTTCAAAAGCTTTTTGAGGAAAATTTCAAATTCGATTCAAAATTCATTAATCGAATAAGAAGTAGATTCCAAACAAATAAAATGAAATTTGAATTGAAAGCTCTCAGTAAACTTTGGCGACTTCAATAAAGTTTTTGGGAATAAATTTGAAATATCGTTGCAGTAAGATTATTTGGCATAAAAATATGTTACAGAACGTTAAAAATTACATTCCAAACTTAAGCTTTCTTTGAGCTTTTCCGATTTTGAAAAGGTTTTGAAGGCAACATTCCGATTTGATTAAAATTTCAGTAATCGAATGAAAAGTAGATTCCAAACAAATAAAAATAAAATTTGTATCAAAAGCTCTCGATGAACTTTGATGACTTTAATTGAGCTTCTTAGAGAAAATTTGAAATTTCGTTGCAGTAAGATGTTTGGTAGAAGAATAGGTTTCAACACGTATACAATTGCATTCGATTCTTAAAGCTCTCTGTGAGCTTTCAAATTTTTTGAATGCTTTTCGGGAAAAACATCCAGTTTTAATTAAATTTAATTAATCGGATAAAAAATGGATTTCAAACTAAATAAAATAAAGTTTTAATTAGAAGCTTTTATCAAGCTTTGAGGTCATCAATAAAGATTTGTTTAGAAAAATAAAAATTTCGTTATAAGAAAATTATTTGGATAAAAAAAATATCTTAAATTGAATCCTTTCATTAAGTAATTGTAATAAAACTTCAGTTTTGAATAATTTGAATTTAATTAATCAAATAAAAAGAGTTAATTTCCCTTGTTATACTCTTAACTTTTTGAACTGTATTTTCCACGGATTTTCTTGCGAACTCGGAAAATGTAATGAGGCAGTATTATTTTCTAATCATCAGATAAATAAATTATTTATCAAAGAAAGTTGAAGTGGGACGTGGTTATTCAAACAACCACTTTGCCGAAAATTGGTTAACATTTCTCGGGAAATTAAATATTTAAAATTTCACTTACAGCACATTTAAGGGATAGTTTAATAGAGGTAATGAAATCAAAACGTTGAAGGGTTATCTAACAAAGTTATATTTTTTAAATAACTTCAAAAAATGTTAATTTATTTTCGGGTCCATTTTGTTATATTAATTATATAGGTCCTCGTTGATAAACTTTCTGCAGATAGCTCCTTGGCCATTGGTAGTGCATTTAATAAGTACAAAACAAAATGCAATGAAACTAATAACGGTGGTTAGTTCTTCAAAATTCTACACAACTTATGGAGATATTAACCGCAGGCCACTGGTCATAACTGATGTTTAATTCGTTAACATTATATGAACACAAATATTAATCGGTTATTCGGTTCATCGAGAAATTTAATTTTATATTTGTTATTATTGTTTTATTTCATTTTAGTTTGTTATCTGACAATTACGGTGATTGAGCAATAGACGGTAAAATCGACAATTAATTCTCAGTTTTAAAATATAATACATATAATAATAATTATTATTATTATGAATTAAATAATAAATTAAATAAATACAAATTATAATAAAAATACTTAAACGTACGTGGGTAATTTTAAATTTATCCAGACTTGTATTACTTTTCAGCTTCAGTCTCTTAATTAGTGGTGCAAATCATGAAATGAATAGGTTGGTAATTTTCCCATGTAACTAATGTGAATAGCTAGAAAATTTTGCACCGCTATTTTATATACTACACCGTACCAGTCTCTTAGAAAAATCCCTAGAACATAACCTTGAAATTCTCTCTTTAGTAAAATTAAGGGGGTAGTTGAACTGTTCATTTTATATACAAAATCGAGGTACCTTTCTCTCTAAAACTACTTAACAGATTTTCTTCAAATTTTGCAGACTTTATCTTGGCTATAAAATAAGAAGGTTGTCTGGAGAACTTTTTTTTAAAAAAAAAAATCACGGATTTTACAGCATGTTGAAATTTTTTTTTTTCATTTGATTTTTAACTTGATGTAAAATCCGTAATTTTTTTTTAAAAAAAAAAACCTCCAGACAACCTTCTTTTTTTATAGCCAAGATAGAGCCTGCAAAATTTGAAGAAAATCGGTTCAGTAGTTTTAGAGAAAAAGGTACCTCGATTTTGTATGTAAAATGGACAGTACAACTACCCCGTTAAGAACATTTAATTTGCCATGGAAGTACGACGTCCAATTTAGGAGATAGATTAAAAAAGGAAATAGATGACGATAATGATGATTTATATGCACGATGATTTAGATGCCGACCAAAAGAAAAAAATTAAAATTTTAAATACATATACAAAATAGTAGTTAAAGAATTACATTTTAAAAACTAAACGTTTATGCTGAATCTGGGCTAATAAAATGGAATGCAAAATTCGGTATGATTGATACCAACCCATCAATAAGGTAGTTTCCTACTTCGGGTAAAAATAATTTTGTCGCTTAGGGGTTGTATTCAATTACAAGAAATTTTACTGAATGCAAGGTTTTACAAGATTTAGTTATGCCATCAGCAAATAATTGCTTTCAACTTTTTATTTCGAACCATTCAATAGTTAAATGGGGTGGAGTTGTTCTGAAACACCCAGTATAATTAAATAAATAATTTATATGTTATCAATAGGTGGTACAAAAATAAATAATCAAATCAATATATTCTCAATAAGTATTAATTAAATTATCAATGAGTGAAATCCTTCGCTAGGTACGAAAGACTTAAGAGAGGAACTTTTTCATAAAAGTCTTGCATCATCGGTTCTAAGAAAGTCTAAAACAATTCGAGTTCTGAAAGTTTTACTACTATCTAAAATCTGTGAAAATAGATAATATTTTTTAAATTATATTTTTAACCCTGAACAGGACACTGGTGTTAGTGGTTTAAAGGAAGTGTAGTGAATAATTTATTTTAATTAATTTTTAGTCATATTGAACTATTTCATTGTATTCGTCGTATTGGTATTCATTTTTAGCTATTGCCCCGCGTACATTACAAGTCTATACCTAACTTTGTATGGGATAGGTGATAAATATTATAAGTTTCCCAAATCAGATCCTATATTTCATTGAATACCATTCTTCCCAATTTCCTCATCATCTTGTCCAAGAACAATTAGGAAACGAAAGGGTCAAAGGACAATGGACATAAGCTTTCTATACACCAAAACTACGTAAATTACCGTCTCAGATTTACACTATGCATTATCCGACACATGGTGTTTCTTTACGGTAATTGTTGTATATAAATATAATAATATTTTATACTCTATTATGTAGGTATAATAAGTATTGATTGAATTATATCGAGTCACCTATGAATGATTTCTTTATAAGTAATCGAATACATAATATCATTTAAATTATTATATAACTAGCTAAGCCCGCGAACTCCGTTCCGAGCCAAATCTGTTTGTTAGTCATCAGATTGCGTTTGGTTTGGTTGTAGAAATCGATTACATTGTGAGTCACGTTATGTAGATGAATAAAACAATAAAACTCAATTTTTTTGGTGGTAATCTTGACAAATCCAATGAGTTTAGAAATTCTGATGGAAATTTGGATCTTCTTCGTTGGAGATGGTGTCGATTGATTTATATGTCATCACTTCACCAGGGATTTTACTTTGATGATTACCATTCATGATTCTTGTAATTCTGCACGATGTTCGGGAAAACTATTTCGATGATTTACTCCTTCAGCTCTGTGAATTAATAAAAGTGAATGGGAAATTTGATCAGGCCACTTGTCAAATCAACTGGAATATTTCCATTTTCAATGCCCAACAATTGCTCCGAGAACACATCAGCAGATTGATCATTCTGCAATGCAACACGCATGTTTGTTGTCTGTTTCAATGTTTGCACGAAATTTCACAAATGAGATGATTTCAAGCACGCATTGAGTTCATCCGCAGATGTTGATCTTGGAATGACGGGCAGCGTTTAACTGAAATCGCCGGACAGCAGAATCATCGCGCCTCTAAAACTATTCTGATTATTGCGCAAGTCTTTCAGAGTGCGGTCGAGAGTCTTCAATGCTCGTTTATGCGCCATCGTGAATTCGTCCCAAATTATAATCTTGCAGCTTTGCAACACTTTAGCCATAGCGGAATTTTTCGAAATGTTGCACGTTGGTTCGTCTGTCACTATCGTGTTCAACGGCAATTTCAAGGTAAAATGGGCCGTCCGTCCTTCCTTCTTAAAGCAATGTGGCCGCAATACCAGATGATGCAACTGCCAACGCTATTTCACTTCGTGATCGAATCGTTGCCAATACCAATGAAACGAGGAATGTTTTGCCAGTACCTCCTGTCGCATCAAGGAAGAAAATGACACCTTGTCCATCATCGACCGCTTTCATTAATGTATCGTATGCACTTTTCTGTTGTGGATTCAACAACGGAACATTTATTTGTACTGCTCGACTCAATGCATCTCGATCGTAATCACATTCTCATTCCAAATCTCGGTTGAATGGGTCGTGCACTGGACGATTGGGCGCTGGCATCCCTAATTTGCTCTACAAATTTCCGCACAGCAGTAAGCACATTTCCTCTATCGAAATCAGCACCTCGTTGCGGACCTCGTTGCTCATTTGAAGTTCAAAATCGGCTATTGCAACAACTGCATCAGTGAGCGCGCAATCCCAATGAGTGTTATTTCCCAGCAAATGCGATCGTTCGATAGGCATCTCTATATGTCGGGCGAGATATATCACTATCGACTGGCCGCAGCGATTCAAATGATGTTGTTCCACGATCATTGACCAATAAGAGATGCAAATAAAACCATTCATCTTATTTCGGATTCACAGTGTAAATGCTACGACTAAAACAAAATAAAAAAAAGTCTCCTTGCAAAATGTACTAAAAATAAAATTTTCCGAATTTTCCAATTTTCCGGGAAAATTTCACATTTTTGGCTCCGTAGTGACCTTACTTTTCCGGAAACGAACGAAACAAAAAAAATTGAAGCAAATCAGACAAACCGTTGATGAGTTATGCTTGTACACACGAACATCAATCTCTTTTATATATAGATTAGTAATTCAATAATGAATCATTTAAATATATTATCCAACGATATTAAATATATTTTATTCCCGATACATCTCATTTTGGCGAGAATTTTTTAATTTGGACGCGTGATAAAATCAAGTTCAATATGGAAGAAATATCAGGTTCAAATAATTCGATTTTATCAAATTCAATTAATCAGTCACAGGTATTAGTTTAGTCATTTTATGATCAATGGAAGATATACAAGAGTCGTTTGGAACAATTTTTCGCGACAATGAATGGGAATATAGCTGATATCAATTTAAAAGGAGTGCATTTTTGAATAATATTGGTTCATCAGAAACTTTTACGTTATTATATGAATTGTGTAGTCCATTGGAACCAGGTAAAAAACGTATGATAAATTCGTGAAATTATGAATTTACACTGTATACACCACCTACTATTACTTATAGGGAAAGGAAATTAGTTTTTGCAGGGAATATACTATATGTACATTAGAGTGGAATGTTGATATATGAAAAATTGTTTGTGTTTTTTTTTAATCGGAATGGCATTTTAATGGTACGTTGGTGTGCCTTGATCACTGTTGTAGTACATTAATTTTTTCATAAAATTCAACTTCCTCTTGTACCAAGTCGATTTATCCTTTTGTGTCCCTTTTATGTAAGCTTTTTTCAGACACCTATTACTACTACTCACCCATAAGAGCTAGAACTTTGAAGTAAACTGAGATTTATAGCCGAAAGCTTAACTATGATAGCTGGACAAATCTGTAGGGAGGGATGGTTTTATTCCTTAAGAAAATGGCCAAATTTAATACAGAAAAAAGAATATAGAATATAATTTGGAAACTTGTTTTTTACACTAACCTAAGTTAATTATTAAATAGTGATGATTGGAAAAACGTTAATAACTTGTCTATTTGTAAAGCGATTTTTTAAGTAGACCAGTTTTGGAATGGCAGATAAATTCCCGTAAAATTGAAATATTTTGAAAAAAAAAAAAAAAATTTCTTGAACCAATTTTTATTGGCGGGATTTGAAATTTGATTTTACTTTTTCACAATTTTTGAGATATTTCGAGAAAATTAGACTTTGAATTATGTAGGTATTTTTTTAAATCCTTGATATGTATTAGAAAGCTACATAGAAAAACCACCAAATTCGTTATGTCGGGATTAATAGTGCATTAGAAAAAAATGTATAACCTCTATCAACAAACGCTCTCGCATAAGTCTAAAGAATATATTCCTCTTCAAATTAAAAAAAAATTATCCCGATTGGTCTGTCCATTCGGAAGAAAATGGTACCGAAACATAGAAAAACATAGTTTTTGAGGAGAGGTGTTTAAAGTTCCGTGTTCAGTTGTTTTACTATTGAAAAATGTATACACAGACTCTTTTTTAATATTTTTTTTTTACCCACTTAGGGGTATCCAAAATTTATGTTTAATGGCTTAAAATATTCATAAATAGTTGTAGTTTAAAAACGTAAAAATGAAAAATCGATTTTCTTTGGTTTACAACTTGCCTTAACCCTTGAATCTCTTAAGGAGACATTCTATTTTCTCGGATTGCAGAAATCGAAATTTTTGTTTTATTTTTATTCGATAGTATATATCTTCGAGAATTTATTCCTAATTTTTTTATATACAGTTGGTATAGCTGATTAAGGATACGGAGCATTTACATATGAAAATTCTGCATTACGTGGCAAAACTTATTTTTTCTTTCCTCCTATAATACTTCCTGCACCGCTAAACAATCTTTCGCTTGGATATAATTTCACATTTCCATTTGATATTATAAGGGATGTTAGGGCATTTAATAAAGTTGTTAAACTCTACCTATTGGAAGCATTTTACGATGCCTATTCCTGGTTTACTTTATTTTGCAAATGGTATTTCTTCTAACCAAGTTCACACATTCTATAATAATAATAATTATATAGTACTTTTAAATTATTAATTTTACATATAACAAAACCAAATAATTAAGGTGAGCAAGCTCCATATAAATAAATAACCTCTTCATGGCGTAATGTAGAGTGTACCCTCTTTTGAAGAGGGAGGTTGCACTGATGGTTGTAAAAGATGATGAGAATGATGAAGCTCCATATAAAAATACCGGTACCCTGTACTTTTAGGATCCGGTACATCACTAATATTAGGAATGTGCTGATGCTTAGACTTGTAGTAGAAAATATTAATTTTGAAATAGATTCTAATTTTAATTATTTTAATTATATCGGTAAAAATGATCCCATTCCTATTGACTATAAATTAATTTTTTTAAAAGAAACATTGTATGATGAAATCAATTAATTAGTCAATCAATCAATTAGATCATATTTTTGGTGGCCAAAGATTGAATTGAATATTGAATTATTATTTAAAAGTTGTGACAAACGTCAGTCCTTCCAAACCCTCCTCGAGCCATGTAATTCCATGGATAGATCCTGGAGACCCTTGGTCTAGAATTCATATAGAATGTGCAGGCCTATATAAGAATTTCCATTTTCTTATAATGTATAGATGCATATTCTAACTGGTGGTGGAGGTTCGGTGTGTGCATTAAACTGATTAAATGATAGATTTTATGGTCCCATTAATCCTATAAAAATATCAACTTTATGTCGAATCATCAAATGTTGAATAGGCTGAGGGTAGACTGAAACACCCAGTATAATCGTGTGATCAATAAATTCTTTTAATTAATTTATTTTCTATTAATTAAGAATTGTGCATGTAAATAGTAATAAAGTTAATTTTTCTTCAATAATCCCTCAAATGACTGACTATCATGTTAGAGAAGCGAAAATGGAAAAATTATATCTCAAAAACAGCCCCATCTGTCAGCTTAAATTTTTATATGATATACGATATGATCCGATATGATATCGTATGGAGGTTGTAGGTTAGAGTTTTGGAAAACAAATATTTGGTGAAAAATTGAAATAACTGAAAAAACCGATATTTTATTAAGAAATTAATTTTTATACAACGTTTTTAATACTTTCGAAATTCTCAATTCAACACCGTTTATTTGATATAGGTATCACGCAAGAAAATCGAATGAGCCGTTTAGGAGTTAACAGCGCTGGAACAAGTTAGAGAACCCGATATTTTAGCAAAAATGCGACAATTTGGGTTACCCTGTATTAGTAACTGTAACTCGGATGACAAAACAAAAAAATACGTAATTTTGACGTGGAATTGTTGTATAATGATAATTGTACTGGAGGTGACGAGTATGTATGTGGGATCCATTTTAAGCCATATTTTAAGGTTTACGTACAATATTACTGCTACGGTAGAATTTTGACTAATATACTTGACTCGCACAATAATTTATCGCAGCAACATTATAAATTAGGTAATTGTCTCTTCGAGAATATCGTACATTATTTTAACTGAAACCTTTGCTACGAGCATACCGTGCATTTTTATGGAAGAATATATTAATCTTTAAGCAATAAGGTCTTTTTCATTAGTTGTCCGTATTATAATCTAAATATCTGTAGTCGTTAAGTATATATCAGTTTAAGTATTGTTTATTTTAAAATGCTTAATATTAATAGAAAAGAAGATATATTACTTAACAAAAGTTTGTGTGCATTCAGAAATACCAAGCATATACTTTAATATTTATAAATTTTATATTGTATATATTTTATAATCTTCAACAAAACATAAACCAACATCCGAGTATATGTACTGACTGTACATTGCATTAAAAGTCGCAAATATGCAACGAAATGCAACTGCAAGTTGCAATACTTTTTTTCTATTTCTTATAAACAAATTATTCTCTGAAAGAGTAGCTTTAGGCCGACCTCTCATTTATTACTTATAATACCGAGTCATTCTATATAGGTAAGGTATATTCAAAAGTATGGTATATACAAGCTATAATAAATATTATTAAATGTTCAGACAACGATTAAATTTACCTGTTTTTCTCTATTTTATTTTATTTTTTAATTCTCCTTTTTATTGATTATATTTTAATCCAACCGAGCACATAACTTTTAAATCAAAGGTTATTTTTGAGTGCGCACAAATAAACATTAATTTAACATTTTATAGAATTAAAATAGTTATATGCTTATGAGCATTATAGGAAAACTGTATCTAGTTAAATATAGTGTCGGATATATTTAAAAAATTTAATAAGAATATGAATTTAGTTTAAATGTGCATACAACTATATATGTACATTATTTAGTTTTGTTTAAAATAATTGTAATTAAAATTTCAAATATATTTAAGTGAGTTACACTACTACACAATATATATAAATATAGTATTAGTTATAAAATCATATAATGGGAAGGAATGCCAGGCATATTTGAACATGTTTAACAATGCACATTTTCAAAACATTATTTAGTAAAACCAAAACTAATCGTTAAAGTAATAAAAAAGGAGATTATAATGACTTAACTTTACACCAAACATAGTTGAAATTTAACAAGTGTTATATTTAATATAACTAGGTATATAACGTATTATTTTCCGTATCATCGCATATTCAAAACTATATATTCCATTTTATTAATCCACTTCATATATATATACATTTAACATCAAATTATTTATAGTAATTGGAATAATTTTTCTAAATTAATTAAAAATGCTTGTCTCTTTTTTTGTCATTATACCAAACTTTCAATCCATTTCAACATGTAATATATTTGGTTTTTAAATCGCGACGCGCATACTCTATAGGGAGATTGAACTCGCGCTTAAAATTTATTATTCACTATACTCGACGATCATATACTTCGATGGTCCGTAAAGAAATAAATATTAAAATGTATCGAATGGTGACGATCAAATTATAAATACACTGACTAAACGTATATAATATATAAATATATGTATGTTTAAGAAGACTGTTAATAAGTGGTCTCTGTTGTATGATCACCTCTTCAGGTATGCGACGCAAATACAAGAACTGAAGACAGTGCACTACCCAGGGCACATAACACAAAATTATTATATCAAAATAAACATTCTTATACAGAAATATGCTTTTAGTGTTTCTTATTATATATCCTCACAATGTTTACTATACATAATAAGAAAAAGTATATAGAAAAGGTATTTTTTAAATTCTTCAAAATATACATACATCATTAGAACAGGGTGTTGTATATAGTTTTATTAAGTACGAATACGATCACTACCTTGTAAGAGTTGTAAGTTATTTCGTCGCATGATAACATTTTTATTTGCAGCCGGCATTCGACAATCTCTTATTCTAATTAGTATTTACTTTAATGCCTATGCCACATGATTTGGAAAAACGAACGATTTTTTTTACGATTTACCTAATTTTACCGTAATAGAATAAAAT